>OMLM01010235.1:49726-66762 GCA_900302695.1 Helostoma temminkii | reverse complement strand
TGTGTGTGTGTGTGTGTGTGTGTGTGTGTGTGTGTGTGTGTGTGTGTGTGTGTGTGTGTGTGTGTGTGTGTGTGAAACCTACTGTAGCTGTTATTGAGTTGAAGTTAGTTCTTATACAGAATACACTAATCACAGACAGGATACCGCAGGACAATGAGATATAATTGATAAAATTAGATTTGCTGATAGTGCCATTCTTTAGATAATTAAATAGTATAAGTGGTAATATTAAGAATCAAAGAAGCCAGGGCAAATTTGTCCGCACAAGTGTTTTTAAAGGTTTCTTCTGTGTTTTGTTATGGTTTCTTTGAAGAGCTTTCCAGGGGTTTGCTTCATTGATCACCAGGAAGTCCTGTTCCCAGTGTGTAGCGCAGAGCAGACAGGCATGAAGTTCTAACAAACCTTGCAGCTGCTTGGTGAATCTGATACACAATTGTACCACAGTATTCAGCTGCAGGGAAAAAATAACCGACCAAGTGCATGGTTATGTCATCCCAGTGTACATATATAGCCTTTATCCTATAGTTGGTGAATTGCTTTGCTCATGGAGACAAAAATAGGCTTTTCACTAATATGCATATAAATATGCAACCAAAAAAATACAACAGAACAAACTAATCAAAGGTTAAGGCAACTTTTACCAGTGTAACTGTCTGAAAGGCCCACAGTCATACTAAAACAATGCTTCATGGAAATACAGCATACACACTTGGTTTCTTGCCTTTAGTCACCCTTACACTTGTCATTGAAGTGTTCTGTACAGCTCCTGCTTCTGAGTTTTTCCTCGCAGGCCCCTCACATCTCACCCTCAGCAGCAGCCTGTGTCCTCTGGTCCTCTGGGAAAGGCTAGTTCTGTGGCCATATCTCACTCAACTTAACCTCTGTTGGCCTGAGTGTTAGCTCTAATAAATTGTTCTTTATTAATGAGTCATAACCGACTTGTCAGGGCATAAATCCAAGGCCAAGTTTTGATGTTATCAATACTCTTTCAATTAGCTTTTTCTTTCAGATACTGTTCTGTTTTATACACAGGCTTGTCAACACCTTCTGCTTTACGCATGTAGCTAGGTGCTACTGTGTGTGTGTGTGTGTGTGTGTGTGTGTGTGTGTGTGTGTGTGTGTGTGTGGACTAGGGTGCTTTGTTTCTCTGGATTTTTTTCCATCCATACAAGGCTTACGTCACATGACATGGATTTAAATACTCAGTGTCTGGCCAGCTGCACTCCTCCTTTTCTCTTTTATTCTTTAATGTATACGACATTCATACAAGAGGTGTTTTTATAGCTCACAATACTGATCTAACCACTCAAGTTTAGATTTACTGACCATGAAATGCAAAATGCGTACCAATCTAAATGTGAATTAGTCCACAACTGTATAGTTTGTGAGAGGAGGAAAGGGCTAGATCTTATCTTTCTGCACAGGATGTTGTTAGGCAAAGCACTTGATATCTGTCAAGGAACGGAAGTCACAGACTCCTGGTGAAGAGCTCCCTCTAGTGGCAGAATCAAATCCTTTTCTTTGAGGTTTCTCATCCTTGTTATTGGAAAGAAAACTAAACAAATACATACTGTACATTTTAATGGTAACCCATGCATCTGCTTTCAGGATATCAATGTGTGCATTTTGGAAAACTACCCTGAGTGCTCCAACCCTAAAGTTTTCTACATCATTCCCTACTTCTGTGGACAGCATCCTCAGTGCAGGTATCTAAAGCCCCACAAGAATCATTCGATTTTTGTTGTTGTTGTTGTTGTTGTTGCTATTTGTTTATTAAATGTCTTTATTTTTCTGTCTCTCACTCGCATTTTTCTTCCCTCACTACCAGAGAGCCAGGAGTATGGGCTCTGGAGAGGGCCAAACAAAATGTGCTGGAGAACTACCTCCTTGTGGGTATCCTGGAGGAGCTGGAGGATGTTCTGCTCCTGTTGGAGAGGCTCTTACCTCATTATTTTACTGGAGTACTCAACATCTACAAGAGCCCTGGTACATCCATGTTTAAGTGTCATTAAGTGTCATTTGTAGCAGCAGTTTCCACTGATTTCATTCTGTATTTTTCTTTAAAACATTGCACACTGTAGTCTTTGATTTGATTCCTCAAGTTACCATCAGCAAACCTTTTTTGTTTTAATTTTCTTCCCACAGACTACAGGAAAATGGGGAACATGACAGGTACAGTGCGTAAACACACACCGACTCTGGAAGCCCTGCAGGTGCTGTACCACCGTATGCGCTATGAGTACGAGTTCTACAACTTTGTACGTGAGCAGTTCCATCTCATGAAGAAAAAAATTGGCCTCAAGTCTGTCTCCCAACCCCCCGCCTATTCACCTGCTTTCCTACGGGACCTGGCCCTCCGAACCCCAGAGCCTCTGGATGAAGATGAGGAGCTGGACACAGATCTGGATGATGCCAACAGTTGGCTGGTCCATCCGTAAGGGCTGTTGATGAACATGAACATGGGATGTAGCCAAAAAGTGTGATTTTCTCACATTGGCTGGAGATAGCTGGAAGCAGCCTGAGGGCAAAAGGGAGTTCCCCATCTTTCAGCATTCCCTAAACAAGTGAGGTGTGTTTAGGGGGATTGTGGATCCTGATGCTCATGTTTGTATGAGCTCTGTTGCCCATCTGCAACAGACTCATATCACAACAGGTTCAGCACTATGACCTGTATGTTAGTAATAGAAAGGACAATGTTCTATTGGAAAATAACTAAGAACAATGAGAAATAATGTTAAGCTCAATTTGTTTGACTCTAGTTTTGTTTTAATTTGAGCTGTTTTGGGTTCATTATAAAAACGTATCATTTCTATAATCTCCAGGAGAGATTAGCACAATATGTGGACAGTTAAAGGAAATATTTTAAATGTTGGACACCAATTACTGTGACCAGAAAAGGACTTCAAAGACACTTTCTGAGAGAGGAGCATACTCTGTGAAAGGGTCAACACCGTAAAAGCTGGAATGAAATGGTATCCAAAAATAAGTGCCATAAGAGTTGTTAGTCGCTCATGATTGTTGAAAGTGCCAAACTTTGTTAACAAGTAACTGTGTGACAGGAACCTCTGGAGGACATAGTCAAGTCATTTTATA
The DNA here is from genome assembly GCA_900302695.1 of Helostoma temminkii. NCBI lineage: Eukaryota > Metazoa > Chordata > Actinopteri > Anabantiformes > Helostomatidae > Helostoma > Helostoma temminkii. Next base: position 63,669 of record OMLM01010235.1, on the reverse strand, counting down.
GTATTGGTTTATAACATTTTGTTTAGTTTGTAAAATATTATTGGGTATAAATGAGGGTTAAATAGAAGGCACTCAATTATGAATTCAAAGAATTCCAACTACGTGTGCATGAATGATTGAGTTTGAACCAAACCAAGAGTTTGAAGGGTAGATATTAGCTTATAGATATTATTTGGGCCAGTTGTTGAAAATATAGGCTGGAATGAGAGTCAAATGCTAAAAATAAATGGAGTGGAATTTGTTTATCCCAAAGTTTAAAAGGTTGAGCTTTGCATTGCAAAACTGTTTGCAAATACTGCACTTTTTCTGAAATGACATCCTGAAAAAATTCTGCTCGAAAACGAGGGAATTGGTCACAAAACTGGATACTAAATTCAAATGTTATTTTAAAGTTTCATTTTGATCTGTTTTTATTCCCAGAATATTATTGTGAGAGTGGGTGAAGTGTTCAACCCCAGCTCATACTAGCAGCTATTGAGAGTGCATGTTTTGTATCACTCCTAGGAGATCATCCAGAAAAAAGGAACCATAAGCTACATGTGACTGTCATCTACATATTTTACTATGCCATCCTGTTTGTACCTCTTTGTTGTTCTGGTTTGTGTTTTTGTGTTGTTGTTTTTCTTTTTTTTAATGTTTGCCAGTCTAATTTATTATTTTTTATTCATTTGCATTCCAGATTAGATTCTCAGGAAGGAAAAAATTAATGAACAACTTAATAATTTGTATCTTTGGTTTCTGGTGGCTATGAAACTATTGTTGGCATAAAATCTGCTTATATCAACAGCTGGAAACTGGTTAACAACAGCTAATACAGGCCATCATTTTACAGTCCTCAAAATAAATCATCTAACTATTGCAGCTAATGTCTCTGCTTTCCTTGAAGATACAATATATTACCAAAACTTTTGGGACACCTCATCAAAATTATTGCATTCAGTACACAAAGCAAGGTCCATAAAGACATGGATGAACACATTTGATGTAGAGGAACTTGTCTGGCCTAGTCCTGATCTCCACCCGATAGAATAAATCAGAGTGGAGAATGCGAACCAAGCCTTTTCATCCAATGGTCAAAAAGAGGAGTGGTCAAAAATTCCCATAAACACACTCCTAAACCTTGTGGAAAGCCTTCCGAGAAATGTTTAAGCTGTTAAAGCTGCAAAGGGTAGGCGACTCTATATTAAACCCTACGGATTAAGAATTGGATGTCATTAAAGTTAATGTACATCTAAAGGCAGACGTCCCAAACTTTTTGGCAATGTAGTGATTTTTTCTGAATAATGTGTTTAATGACATTTATTGTAGCTGTCTTCTGAAAACCTCTCATGCACACAAACAAAACCTCTCAAGCAGCTACTAGCAGAACAGCCTGCGTTACTCTCTTTCTAGCAGCAGCATCATTCTACCAATCCTTCACTCATCTTTCTTCTATTCCCCCAGTTGTGAAATTACCTTCCCACTGCAGTCAACTCTATTTGTCCCCTGGTAGGAGAAATGGTATTATTTTCCAGAAACATATCATGTTGCAGTCTTACCTATCTTCCTTCTCTACTTGCACTTGAGTTTAGTGCTCTCATTCAGAAATGTGCACATACTGTACACATGTATAAGACTCTTACTGCATTCTTTTTGCATGTTGACAAGACATGTAAAAGTAAAATGTATCACCAACAGTAGTATAGTATAACTGTTGGTGATACAGTCATTATAGAAAAAGTGTTTTAAATATTTCCTAAAGTGATTAGTAATCTTTCCTTGCTAATTACAGAACTCTAATCAGCTTATGAAGGATCCCATCACAGACAAGTTTACACTTCAAATCTTGAGCCACGTGTTTTCTTACAGTTTCTGCTGGATGAAAAAACACTGTTAATATACGTTTTACGAGCCCCAGATCATCTTCTACAACCTTTAACCTAAATATTTTCAAGTTATTTTTTGATAATGATATACAGGAATTCTGGCAAGAGTGGAAAATTGGCTCAGAGAAGTTTCACATTGCGTATGCTGACAGAGTGGTAGAAAACTGGAATATTTGAGGCGAAATAAACCATAGGAATCCATGTTCACTGTAGCTAATGGTTCACAGTTTACTGCTATTTTTTTATAACTGTTCCCACATTTTAATCTGTATTTATTGCTGCAGCAGCTCTACAATTTACCAATGCTTGTGAGGACACTCATTAACATAATATACCCAAACCTTCCCCTTCTCTTAAACCTAATATAATTCCTTAACTCTAAAAAATGCCCCATCTGTCATAAGACCCCCCCCAACACAGAATATCTAAAGCAATCATTGACCACTACTTTCCACACTATTTGGAGCATCAATACATGACTGGAAGTTCACATTAGCAGCCTGTTGAGGTTCATGTGTAGTGCATTACTTTAGCTTTTCCATCCACACACACACTCGTTATGCATCTACAGAGTTTTCTATTCCAAAGTTGAACACAGAGGGTTTGTTCATGTACTGAGCAGTGCAGAGGGAGCTCCTCTCCCCAGGCAAATAGAAAGCTGTTAGTGTTGGTATGTTGCTCCTAGGCTTCCATTGTATAGTACCAAAAATAGCTCTCACGCTTCCCCAGCCTTTCCAGAATTGAAAACCGTTTGATTCCCTGCTTTTACCAAATTTGAAAAGAATGACAAAATCAGCTCATTTATCAAATAGTTTTTATTATGAGTTTCCTACTCAGTATCACTGTTGTTACAGCAAATACATATAAACAAGATAGATGTGTACTGTGGTAATGAAAAAAGCCAATGTCAGCACCAGTCATTTTTCCACAATGTAAATGAAAAAATACAAAGCAAGAAATAATCCATACAAAAAATACTGTAAAAGTGTTAAGCACTGAGTGCTAAACCTGAGTACCTTCATCGCCTGGTTGTCAAGTTTCATCACTATTACAAACTACTTGATGCCATGAACTTGTGCAAGTTCAGATTAAATCACCACACAATGGTGTTATATCAAACAAAAGCAAGCTCATTATTGCAAAGTAAGGAAAACATGAATATCATGCTGTTGTGTTTTATTCCTGCCTTTGGTCCAAACGATTGGACATCACATCCTCAGTCTTGAACATACATAATTATTACTTTACGCATTTTTCTTTTAGTGTGTCCAATATCAAGACAGCAAACACAATACAAGCATTCAGAAGTCTAGGCTACCACTTACTTCCTTCCTACTTTCCTAATACACACTCACATGCACACAAATACACTTCAAATTAGGTAACAACATTAAAGCTTGTTTATTATTTATTTATACAGTATTCAATTAAAATACTTTCCTAACTTCAGTTTCACAGTGATATCCAAAAGCGGATGCCCTGAGATAAAAATGTTAGAAAAATTAAAAGATAACTTCTTACACTCTAATTGCAATTATTTGTATAGAGAAAATATAACACTAAGAAACATAAGACTGCAGCGTGTGTATAAGATAACCAAGGCACAGTCATGTGACTATTCTAAGAGTTACTATATTAGTGCAGCAGTTTGCTCAATCATCATAACTTATATATTTCACAAGAATTCTATCTAATGCGAAGTTATTAGCAAGCAATCAGATCATGTGGCAGGTTTTGTAAAGTCACTAAGTTTATCTGCATTTAAAAACTACTATAATTGCTATAGCTCAAATAAAGTGGTTTAGAGGATCTTCTTATGTTGTGGCAATGTCACTGCCTTCCAAGACATCTGTAATGTTTTTTGGAGAGTACAAAGTTATCTAACCTAATGGATTTAACTACAAAAATTATGAATAATAAAAACCGAAGCTGTTATAAAATAAAATGATCCTTTAATATACTTCACGTGTCCTTGGGTGTGGACTCAATATTAATGAACACGCACACACACACACACATATCACATGAATTTCTTGATCACAGAATCCATCCATGGACATTACTGAGATCTTTATGCTTGCAGATTGTTTCCAGAAGTGTCTCAGAACCATTGAGACTAAACTATTGTTCATTCTGCAGAACAAATCTCAGCAAAAACATAATATCCTAAATTATTTTTATTAAATTATTGATGTTATTGTGTTTGTAACTATCATCTCCTCTATCTTCCTTGCTTTATGTTTTTCCAAAGCTTTTCTTCATGTTTTCTGTCTCTCAAGTTTTCCAGTGGTGTACAGCTCAGTCTTTAACTTCAAGTTGGTTCATCTCCAACCCATTCTTATTCTTGTTAGGCTTGCGTCCCAGAGCTTCAGCCTCTTCCAAGGTGGTTGTTAGAGGTCTGCCCAGGGTCTCAGGTAACAATAAAGTCAGCACCCCAATAATGAATGCCAAGATTCCCACGATCAGCTACAAGGGACACGATGCATTAAAGAAAAAATAAATTTTTGTTAAAATGTGTTTTCTTTACAGAGTACCTTTTTAGATAAACTATCCCTTAGGTTAACTTGAGAAGTATATTCAAGTTTATTTTAAACTAAAAATCAGCAAGTATACGTTTAGTTTACGTTCTGTGTACTAATCAGAAGTATACTAGACAAAATAGAAAAGTCTAAGTATACTTTGTGTATACTGACAAGTATAAGGAAATACCCAGCATGCATTTCAGTAGTTTAACTTTATAAACAAACAACTATTAAGGTTGCAAATTCATCATTTGTCACAATTTGTTGTGTGACATGATGTTTTACCTTTTAAACAGACTAAGCATGGTCGGTAATTAATAGCTGAGTTATAAACTTAGAACCATTAGTAAGAAGGGTGAGCAGTCCGTAGAAGCTGCTGCTCAGTAACTTTAAAATTTTACTGCTACAACCACAGAGCTGTGATGATTGACATAGCTGTGCAGAGGAAATCCATACTGCATGGAAATTATTAACAATTATTCAGAAGTGCCCTTTAATCAAATGAGAAGGAATATTTTGATCATCTAGAAAGTAAACTAAAAATATATATTTAAGTTTATTTGTAGTATATTTCAAGTATACTTGAAGACGTGTTAAAATAGTATAATTGCAAGTATACTAGAAGTACATAGACATAAGTACACTTACTATGTCTATAGTAAGTATAGTATACTTGAAGTATACTTAAGTATACTTAATAAAATTAACTTTAAGTATGCTTTTTTTTCATAAGGGATGGCAAATGGACACAGGGTACAGAGATAGCAGAATAGGGAAAACAGGCAATAAAATATTAAATAACGTCTGTTGTTGTGAGATCAAAGCAGAATACGTACCTGAGGTAGGTAAACCCAGACATCAGCCAGGTATACGCAGAAGGGAGCCACCACACTGCCAACACGGCACATCATACTACCACTACCTACTGCCAGAGACCTGGAGCACAATAAATGACTGTAAACTCTCTGAAAAACAATATTATGTAGAAGACCAGGCTATGGTTGACCAGGCAACAGACCATTTGCCCTCATTGGCTATGCCTCCACCCGTGTAGCACAAACTGTTTTAGTTTTACTGTTGTGGCTACATAAATACAAGTTGCTTATAATTACTAAACCTAGATTATTTTTAATACTTTTTGATTGTTGTGACTCTATGGAAAAACTTTCCAGGTAAGCCTGGATTGATTCATTAAGAGAAATGGAATCCACCATGTAAGTTGTGTATTTAAGACAAACTACATTCATGGACTCCTGTAATGGGAGGAGACAGGACTGGATTTGGTCTCATTTTTATCATCTCATTTAATTTAATTATATATTCATTTAAAGCATAGTATTGCAAATTAGTTTTAAGTTCAACACCTAATACTATTGGGTTTGGGGAGGGAGTCCCTTTTTCAGGGTAAAGCCCAGCCCCTCTATGCACATCCCTGCTGATCAAATCAACATTGTATCATGACTGATTTCATTAAGTCTAACAAACAGATTATAACTAAAAAGATAACTGATTCTAGTCCAGATAGTTTGCTTCATTAATATGTAGATGCACTTACCGGATGATGGTTGGGTAAAGCTCACACGTGTACAGGTAGATGAGACCAAAGGCAATGGCGATGGCAAACTTCCCTGTCATACTGAGAGCGATGGCCAGCACTTCAATGTCCTGTGGAACACAAGTGAGATGGAAGGAAGAGGTGAGAACCTCTATAATCTGAGGGGACGATTGCTCCCTGATTCATTCACTTTCTAACATATTTATTTCACTGGAATGGGAACCCCCTAGACAAGCTAAAAGCTATGTGTGAAAAGTATGTGGTGTTTAGTAAAATGGTTAGTTAATAAGAGAAACAGGTGCACAGGTTGATGTATAAGAGTGAAGGAAGGTGTACACAGCTGTGATATGCTCTGTGCAGAAGGTGCAACTTGAAAGAGATTACAGACTAAGGTGTCTGTAAGAAGACTCTGGAGGCGAAGAAGAAAAAAATAAGCAGGACTGAAACAAGGATCATTTCAAACAGACTTTACGTCAATTACACGGGACAATTCAAGGTTTCCTCTACCCCACTGAGGCAATGACATCTTTAAAGGCTTTAAATACATCTTTAAAGGCTCACTGCTGTCACTAGAGGGCTCACTTTAAAGCTTTCAGCTATTGAAACGACTTTTGTAAAAATTATAATATTATAACATTTACTGTTCTTTTAGTTTGAGTGAGACCGTCAGACTGATGCCCAGGTTTGTTATCAGTTAGGTTGGCAGCAGAGTATACAAGGTTTTTATAGGTTCTTTAACAAAAAAAAAGCTGCTGATTTGTTTTACTAACTCTATGCACTGCTCTATGTACACCTCAGCTGAAAAATGTTTTACCTAACCAAAGGTATAACTGGAAAACTTGTGCTCTTTCCATGATGCTGGCACAAATTATGTTCTTATTACCAATAACAATGGCATTTTTTTTTTTGCCTTTGTTGGCCCATTGTAAAAACATATCTCTTGCATGGGTCAAATTTGGTCTTGGAATCTGGTCTGGTATGATACAGCAGGACAATGGCAGATCACTAGCTAACCTGTTTGACTGACTGGTCTGACTGACTGATTAAATTCTAAACCCTTTGATTCATTGTCCAGTGCTCCAGTTACATGAGAGACCATGGCATGTTCAGTAAGGTAAGATACTGTATATCTGTGCATATAATTTACCAAAGCGCACTACATACACTCAGGTATGTAGATGAGTTTAACAGTGATGATAGAGCTTCCTGTTGAGGCCTGCAGAATGGACTAAGGTGACATAAATGAAGAAAAGAGCCTTTGTTGTTGCCACGGTCTCTGAACTATTAGGTTTCACTTCACGTGGGCCGCTGTGTTCAGAATGGCTTTCAGAGTATAGGGTCATATTTACTTAAACATTAAGTAGTAGCTCTTAGGCAACCCAACCGTAAACAGTACTAATTTAGGCCACGGATCAGAACACACACCAAAACACACACTGTGGGAACTGCATGTGTCATGTATCAGAGCAGTAACAGTGATCCAAGCCAGGTTCATTCCAGGACAGCAGTCCAGACAGATCCTGCCGACGCAAAATACAGTTTTAGAATATCTTTATATTACATAAGTCTATTTCTGTTTCTAGCTTTCCCCAAGCTGCACTAGAGTGTATTTTTGCTGAATCCCTTAAGCAATCACTAGAACAAGCTAAAACAAGTCTTCCTAGACAGATCATTTTCCTACATTGGACTTACTTAGTGGTTTATGTGACATCTGGCCTTTGCCTCTAAATAAGAAGATTGTGGCAGGATAGTTGCTGTAATTCATTTTGTGGACACTAAGAATATTGCTTTTATAATCTCAAAAATGTGAATGTTGATGATCCCTATTTCATACACTGTAATTAGCAAAAGAAGGAGGACATGAATTACACTTTAAGAGTTAAGAATACCAACACTTAGCATAGTGTTAGTGTCTCATACACATAGTGTCTCTCTCTCTCTCTCTCTCTCTCTCTCTCTCACACACACACACACACACTCTTGTACATACAGCAGGCACCACAATGATGAGCATACAAGCGACTCCAGCCAGGAGCAGAGCGGGGGCACATGTGTTCTTCCTTCCAATCCGGTCCATTGCAAAACATCCAATCAGATAAGAGGGGAGCTCTACTGCACCTGGGCACAACAAATCATCAGACAGCTTTCGGTCAGAGGTTATTGTGGCACTGACACAGTGACACCATGATATTCTATCTAAGCGACCTAAATAAGCAGCATCTAAAATGTGGTGAATCTCAGCTTCATAAATATGTCTACAAAAGACATAAGTAAGAACTATAAATGTGACTACTGGATGTTAAAGAAAGTACATTAAATACAAAAGTTCAAGATTCAAGATTCAAGATTCAAGAATTTTATTTGTCACATGGTTGCACAACTACAACAGTAGTGAAATGCAATTTCACTACTGTTGTAGTCTGTTAAGTATTAAGGAAAAAAATGGCTGCAATGATCTGTTGAAACACAGACATTTTTATAATACAAATATAATAACCGAGCGCACCTAAAAAAACCTCATGTTTTCAAAACAATATATTGCAAGAGCAGTTTTTGGTTAAAAACATGTTTATTACATGTTTTTAAACATGTTTTGTGTTTTTGCTTACTGCGTACTGTAGGTTCACCCTCTAGCTTACTAGAAACTGAGCACTCAAGAAAGGACAGAACAGTCTTACTGCATTAAATACTGCATGACATAATATTTTTCTAACTAATTTATAACCCAAGATGAGCAAGACACTTGATGGCGTATACCATAAACATTGCAAACAGATCTTCAGGACATTTTAAATGGTATTTTGTTGAGCTTAGACTGGACTAAGCTGGACTATAGACTAAAATCTATAACTTTTCTGCAAACACACCACAAAAAACATTCTGCATTTAAAACCCAAAGGTTATAAACAAATGCAGCAAATATCAGTTGCCCCAACTATCAGCAATTACAAATATTAAATACAAATATTACAAACTTTCCACACATTTGCATATTCATCAACCAGTAACTTACCAGCAATGAAGAGATTAATATACTTGTTTCCTCCAAGGTTGACTGCGCCCAAAGAAAAGACATAGTAGCCCAAGCTTCCAATGAACCAGATAGCCCACACTGTACATGTACGGCCTGCCATCCTCCAGCTGCAGAACAGGTCCAGGATGGACAGCTTCTTTTCAGAGTCTAATGGCCGACCCTCTGACTCCTGCTCCAACAGAGTTCTGTCAGTCTCTCTCTCCTCTGGTTCCAGCAGCTCCTCCGCTTTCAGTCTGCATTCAAGGCTGTTGAAGTGGGCTATTGTGTCAAGCAGGATTTGAGCATCTTTATAACGTCGCTTGGCCATCAAGTAAAAGGGTGTCTCAGGGAACTTCCAGCAAAAGAGCAAGAAGGGCGAGGTGCATATGGAGAGGATGATCTGGTAGATCCACCAGACCCGTACCAGGTAACCAGTCAGAGCCACTACCATTACACCAATTGCAAATGCTGCATGCACATGCATAGAGGTCCATGTGCGTACTTTGATGCCAGTGAACTCCGTGACGTAAACAAACACCACCACCAGGTATCCGCTGGACATCTGCCAAGAGCAAAGAAGAGAAGAAGTAAAGGCACCATGGACAAAAGTAAGAAAAGAGGAAGGTAAAATGAAGGAAAGAGTGTGAGAGAAAGGAAAGCATAAAACAAAAACAAAACAAAAATACAAATGGAAATGGAAACTGTAATGATAACTTACTACAATCATGTTGTAAATACAGAAGAACCAGGGGCGGAAAGTAACTGCATTTAAGTCAGCACTATACTAAGGTACACTGTACACTAGCAAAGTTTTTATGTAATTGTAGTGGAGTATTTCTATTTCGTATAATGTGTCTAGTCTGTATGATGAAGACTTTTGGCACTTTTGATACTGATATTTTGGACTTTGACTTAAGGGCCAACCAGTCATTCTTCAGAAATATTATTTATCAAGCACATGTCAATCAAAGACTCACACAATCATGTGAACACTATGAGATCTACACTACTGAGATCAGAAGTAATTTGAAATACATAGATTTTTATCTCAGACTGTTTAGAATTTCAGTCAGATTGATTTTCAGTTAGATTTATTCAGGAAGTGCTTGCTAATTTTAGGAATGTGCTTAAACTTGGGTAAAGGTTTTAAAGTGTTTTTCTGCTTGTGCATATAAGCAAGTGATTGCACTTTTACTTCAATTTGTGTACAGTACCTCTGCCACATCTAATAAAACAACTGTGTTAAGTGTGACTGTGCAGTATGAGCCTGCACTCATCTGATTCAATGTGAAAAACAACAGCTGTAGCTGAGGACTGGGGGGATGGTAGAAGACAGAACACTGTGCAGACTATGGCCACTTTCAGCACAACTTTCCTGCCATATGAGCTTATAACCTTGATGACACCTTTTCCTTGTTATTTTACACAGTGTTTAAATATACAAACTCACAGACCTTACAAAGACACACATAAGACACTTATCTGTGTGTTTGTTTATGTGCCCTTCTGCTGTGTACTCAAATTTCTTTTGATGATTGCTTTTCCTATTACCATTACACAAACTGGCCTTTAGCAAGACACAGGATCAGATTTAACTTGAAACAGCAATAGACAGATAGATATAAGTGATATAAGTATATTAATTATTATTTATGATTATAACCTTTTTTTCTTAAACACAAGCATTTTAGTTTGGTCTGCATGTTAGCTTGACTGCAATATGACTAACAAAATGTGGCTTCTTATATATTCATAGAGAACATTTAGGATTGGCCTTTATAGCAGTGCAGCAACTATTCAGTTCCACATTGATGTAATATCATCTAGAGACATCACTGACACCTGCGTACAGCGTACACAAAAACTGAAACAGGTACAGATATACATGCACTGACAGTAAGTAAGACTGTACTTACATTCAAACAGATAGACTCACCATGGCAAGGAGGAAGCGCAGCACCACAAAGAAATAGTAGTTTCCAGAGAAAGCTACAGCTACCCCAAGCCCAAACTGACAGAGGCTGGTGAACATCAGAATCCTGACTCGGCCAACTCTACCCACACAGGTAGAGAGGAAGACGGTGTGAAATAGAAAGATTGATAGAGGAGAAGTTAAAAAAGGACACATTCAGGTAGACACTCCTAAAAAAAGGATTATCCAGTATTGATAGAGCACTGATAGGGATCTGAATTATTTGCACAGTATATTGCATATCTGGATAAAGATGTATTTTCATAAAGTGTGAACTGCAACAAAATACGTTATCATTAGTGAATTCACTGAAAATTTTCTCAATTAATCTTAATCAGTGAATTAATTTTAAAGATGAAGGTCACATCTAAAAAAAATTACATAATAATTATAATAATATATATTAATAATAATATCATTTACATAGTAAGACCAATCAACTCTTCAATTCATCAGCTAAAGTCATTGCAATTCTTGCCATTATCAGTTGTAATGAACAAATGCATCATATTTTCTGTGAAGCCCCTGAATGACATTTTCCCCTTGTATGAGGCACGAGGAGCTTTGACAATTCACTACCACTACAGTTTGAGTATCGCCCCCAGGTTGGAGTAGATGATGCCATTGTTTACCTGCTTCAGCGAGCTCTCTCACACCTGGACAAAGCAAACAGCACTGTAAGGATCACATTCTTTGATTTCTCTAGTGCCTTTAATACCACCCAGAAAGAAGCTCCTGAAGAGGCAGGTAGGCTGTGGGGGACACAGCCTCCTGAATTACTGACTACCTGATAGATAGACCACAGTTTGGCCTGGACAAGAGACTGGACTGGAAGTGCAACACAGAGGCTGTGTACAGGACTAGGACGAGTAGACTCTACTTCCTTAGGAAGCTACAAGATGCTGCAGATATTTTATCAGTCTGTTGTAGCCAGTGCAGTTTTCTTTGCTGCCGTCTGCTGGGGCAGCAGCATCAGAACCAGTGACACTAAGAAACTGAATAAAATGATCGGGAAAGGCTGGCTCTGTGCTGGGGACTTCTCTGGAACCTTTAGAGCAGGTGGTGGAGAGGAGGATGTTGCACAAACTGCTGAGCATCACAGAGAACAGCTCACATCCTCTCCACAGCCTACTGGTCAAACAGCGGAGCAGTTTTAGTCAGACACTTCTCCAGCTCCGCTGTGACAAGGAAAGGTACAGGAAGTCATTTGTGCCAAAAGCCATCGGCCTGTACAATGACTCTGACAGAGAGTCAGAGTCCATTACAGTCTGCTACAGTTTAGCTCTATGTAATTAAGACACATTTCTATTCAGTGAGACACATTTACATTCAAGTATTTACATTTGAGTACTGTGTTCTGAAAACATGAGGTTTTGTGTATTTGTCTATTCCCACCCCAGCCATAAGAACAGAGCACAGCACATGACAGTACGTTGCCCCTCCTCCACTCTGCAGCCCCTGCTTACCTGTCAGCAATGTCCCCAAACACCAGTGCACCAACCAGCACCCCCAGCATGAAGGTGGGCTGGCACAGCTTGGCCAGCCACTCTTTTTCACACACCAAATCCCAGTCCGTCACAATGCTTTGGTGAACTTCTGTGTGGTCGTAGACAAAGTTCCCATCACAGTTTTTCACCGTTTTGTTGCCGTCAAAGTCATACGAAAAGCCTTTAGGGTTGGTGCGCAGGGCACAGCGGCACCGGCTGAGCTCCCACTGTTCACCTTCAGCTGTCTTCACCACCAAGGGCCCCGTCCCTGATTTGAACACTGGTAGGATCTCTTCCAGACTATGTCCTGTCAAGTTATCAAAAAGGACGTCTGTGATGTTGCCAGGCACACTGCAGACAAAGTTTGGAGTATCAACCAGGAAAACAGAGGCCAGATAGTGGATCCCACACGCTATGGCCTGGAAGACCGCTGCAAAGTACAGACATGCCTGAAATCTGGAGAGAAAGACAATACCTTAAAAACATAGTGACAGAAGAGCAGGGCTGTGCTAAGAACATTAGAAGTTACCTCATGCTTCATTTAAAATACACTGACTCTACCTGTGTAGAAATGTTGTAGCATAAACTGCACATAAAACATGATTTATTTGTTTTCACAAATAAATCATTGTGGAAAAAGCTACACTAACAAATAAGTTAAATTTTAATTCAACATGTTTTATTATTTTTGAAGAGGAAATTACATCTTAGAAGACAAGCCCAAAATACTACAATTTAGAAAATTTACAATTGTTTCACTTTCCAGCATTCTTAAAGTGTGTTAATATGATATGAACTGTTTACTGGTCTTCAAAGAGGCCACAGACGTTCCTGAGTGAGGACTAAGACCTCAGTGAATCCCAGACATGTGATAGAAAAAAACTAACTATCAGAAGTATCCGCAGTTATTCTGCACATCTTATGAAATGTAGCCTGAACAGACCGAGACCTCTCGGTGTTTGCTTTTAAAATCGCATTTGGAACATGATATAAAAATAACTTCAGGCGTTGAGAAGATATTTTAACAACTATCCAACTGGATGATGTTTGGACACAACAATTTCCGGAACCAGTTCACAGAAAATATATAATATAAATATGCTGACTTATAAAGCCCGAAGAAGAGTGAACATGCTCTCGGTACCTTTTGAAATGACCGAGCTCGTCGAATATTCTCTCCACAGTCATTTTCTGACGGTCGGTTTGCGCGTCGAGGTTCCCGTGTGTCTCCAGCAGGCAGCGTATCTTAGAGCGTCAGCACCAAATCATAAAGTGTGGCTGTCACAGAGTGGGCGGTGCGCACACAAGGGGTCCACCTTCAACCGGCAAGAACCTAGTTGGACTGGAGACTTGTTGCCGTATGCTGAGACCTCGTTCCTCACAATGGTCTTGATGTGATCTAAATGCTCTCCTACTGATAGTGACTCTGCTGATCATCAGAAAGGAGCTCTTGATTACATCACACGTTCACATGAAGCGGTTTGTTTGTTAAGTTTGTTATAATTGAGGTAAACAATATATAACTTTTT
>OMLM01010235.1:0-41459 GCA_900302695.1 Helostoma temminkii | reverse complement strand
TTGTTTTTTTTATCTATATATATGTATATGTGTGTATGTATACATGTATGTATATATACATACATGTATACATACACACATATACATATATATAGATAAAAAAAACAATGAAAATAGTGTAGTTAAAACAAATCCTGCTGCCCAACTGTGCATATTGAACATTCCTGCCAACATACTGTACATAAAGTGGCTTTCAGAAGTATTTAGACCCTATCACATTTTTCACACTTTATTGTGCTGTAGATTTAAGTGGATACAATTCCTTTTTTGACCATGACCCTACACTCAGTAACCCACCAACAAACACAATAAAGTGAGCAAAAAGTGAAATGGTCTCAATACTTTAAATAAAACAAAAAACTAAAGAAAACAAATTGTGTCTGGTATGTTTTTGTACAGTTTCTGCTAGTGAACAGTAAATTCATGTGTGTCCATTTAACTAAAGTTTAAGTAAGAGTTTTATATTTTGATGGCCTGACAACAGTAAGGCAGGTTTAAAACAAAATACAGAACTATACAGAACATGTGACAGTGTGAGGCAGCAGTATAACTGAATAACCTCACCTGACAATCCACATGGATTTATGGCATAGCATTGATTTACATGTATTCCATATAAGAACCCGTTTCCCTGCTTGGTGATTTTAGTTACGAAACCAAGGAAATCTTTCTGTGCTGTGTTAACATTAAAACATCTTGAACTCATTTGAGTGATCGTCACTTGGCCCTGCTGTGGAAAAAGTGGCTCAGGAGCACCAACTAACAAGTAGGGGAGAAACTCATGCAGCCAACTGTTGCCTGGAAAAGCTATTTTGTTTGATGATTATACAACGGTGACAAAAATGCAGTGTTTATCTGTTGCTTCATATGTCTTTCTAAGGAGCACAAGAGATAATAACATACCCATATGGACGATCTCTCATATTTTATGCCTGTGTATGCCAATTTTTTTTCCTCAACTGTGCAGTGTAAATGTCTCAAAATCTCAAACTCAAATGTAGCAAAGGAATTGCTCATAGAAGCGATCTTCTTTTAGCCAAGACTCACACGGCACACATGTTAAGTTACTCCCCACAGATAACAGAGTGTATTTAAGCTCCATATGAGCGTTGGAACACAACCTCAGTATCCTTCCTCTGAAGTGCAACTGAAGAGTTAAAAAGACAACAGTAGTTGTGCGTATTATTTGCAGCATGGAATTCCTGTTAGGCAGCTGAGCTGTAAAATACGTATGATTTGGTGGTAGAAACATCACATGTCCAGAAGCAGCACTCGTGGATCTTCTACCACTGCTTTGATCTTGCGTAAGAAAGTTACAGCCTCTCTGCCATCAACGAGTCGGTGATCATACGTCAGTGCCACGTACATCATGGGTCGAATCTCAACCTGCCAAATCAGAAAACAGTTTCTTATTTACTTACGTCTGTAAGTGCCCCAGATATGGAACATCAGTATAACAAGTGTTACATGATTGTTGTCTTTCAAGACAGATATAAATAACCCGTAAATAACCTCACCTTGCCATCGATGGCCACAGGGCGGTCGAAGATGCCATGCATGCCTAGAATGGCAGATTGCGGAGGGTTGATGATGGGTGTGCCAAATAAGGAGCCAAACACACCACCATTGCTAATGGTGAAGGTGCCTCCATCCATATCTTCAACAGCAAGCTCATTTTTACGAGCCTGAGCGACAGAAAGCAAAGGATTAAATAGGTAGAAACAATACAGCAATCTTAAGATGTGTGTTTTCACCCAAGCTGCAGAACAAAGCTTTTTACCTTTTCTCCCAACGCATTAATGGCTTTTTCAATGTCAGTGAAGTTCATGGTCTCAACGTTACGGATCACTGGTACAACAAGGCCCTGAAGAAACGTGATTTAATAAATAATCAGTGTTTGGTAGCATTAGTGTTTTTTTTTCAAAATAAAGTTTAATAGTAACAAAAGTTGTACCTTTGGAGTTGCCACAGCAACGCTAATATCGACATAATCTCTGTAGACAATCTCTTTGGTTGTATCATCAATAACTGCAGTTTAAAAATATATATAAATAAATAAATTAGGATATGCAATAAAGGACAAAAATAAACATTTCAGCAACAACAGCCACATATAAATGTTAATGTTTATGTAGAAGAAACAAAATGTGGAGGTATATTAACAGTCAAAAGTTTGGACACACACTGGAATTACCATGTTTTCCATAATAGCATCAGCTGTGTTACTGGAAGACAGAGGCCTTTGTTATAATCAATTTGATATTATAATACCTACTTTTGTTTCAAACACATGTTAATTTCTAAGTGTGTCCAAACTTTTCACTGGTAGTGTAAATGTGCACTGTGTTACCAGCATTGACTGCAGGTTGGTCAGTCAGAGCATGGGCGGCAGCCTTCACAAATGCTGACATAAAACCCAGTTTGATGTTGTGCTTCTTTAAGAAAGCGTCCTTATGTGTTTTCCTCATCTCCTGGATGTTGCTGAAACAAATTTGGGAGAAATTAGAGAATTTATTTAGTGAGTAAACATTGAGTCAAACCCAAACAAAATCAATATCAAGTGATACTGGTTTGTGAACAGTGTTGTATGTTCTAGATGTGATATAATAAAATTAGGCTCTTTTGTGCTGATTGGCTAGGCTATAGCACAAGTGTAAACACTATGAAGAAATTGGTTAATAAATATTTTAGGAGCTTGTGTGGTTCACCTCATGTCCACCTCATTAAAGGTAGTCAGCATGGCGCAGGTATTTTGAGCCTCCTTCAGCCTCTGAGCGATCCTCAACCTCATACGGTTCATTTTCACCTGGACAGCAGGAGAACAATTAGCTGTGAACCACCTTATACATTATTGGTTTGTTGTGACAAAATGTTTATTTTCAATATAAATGCTAAAAAAAACTGAAAATGTATTGAAACTTAAGTGTGCCATCAGCATATGTTTTACCCTATTTTCTCCTCTGGCTCCTGGTGCTGGAGGAGCTGGTGCTGGGGATGCAACAGTTGGCTTGACAGCAGAAACTACACAAAGAGAGGGAAGAGAGAAAGATAAAAGTATAAACACATTAAAGCAAATTAAGAATTGCTATCTGTAGATTTAAATGTTAGAGAAAAAGTCTACCAGGTTTGGCTTGGACAGGCTGTGGGGGTATGGGGGGAACTGGAGGCATGACAGTAGGTGCTGTAGATGGATGTGTTGGGGCTGCATCAGCCACTGCTGGTGCTTCTGGGGCAGGTGACGGGGCAGCTTTAGCAGCAACAGTAGGAGCAGCTGAGGCAAAAAACAAGCAAAGAAGAACAAATAAAAAAAAAAGTTCTAATGATCCATGAAATATGTTCATAATGCAGTTATAATTAATTCTCAACCTCGTATTATTAGCAGTGTATACACCATAATACATATATATATATACATATATACATAAAATACAACATTCTCACTCATCTAGGTGAAGTTATCAGGTAGTTTCTATTAGGTCGACTTAACAGAAAACACAGAAAAAACAGTAAGGGGTCCTGTTGCCATGACTCAACTACCAGATATACAGCATAATGTACAAACACAATACACCTTTAAACTGCTACTTCACAACCAAAGCACAACAACAGATGTTGAACAAAATATGTAATGTAACTCTAGTGTGCAATGAATTAATACTAAATGATAAAATACTGATATAAAGCAAAAAAGTAGGACTTAACTGTGTCTGTAATACCAAGCATTGGAAATTTGAGTCCAGTATGTGCTCTTTTAAGTACTAACTGTTTTATATAGTGTATTATAGTGTATTGTATTAAGGCAAAGTTTATGTTTGGCTGACTCTGTACATTCAAAATGTTTCTGTAAAATAAAACTTCTATCTATCCAGTTCTAGTTGATTTCAGCTTATGTTCAACGAAGCGCACCTCCTTTCCGGAGTTTGAAGAGGGGCGTTCCTCCTTCTACCCTCCCCCCATCAGGAACCAGCAGTTCCTCGATTATACCAGAGGCTGGAGCGGGAACTTGTACTGAGGTCTAGAAGTACAAAATACACAAGGTTTGCATAACATATTCTTAATCTGGTTAAGTGGGAAAAAAAAAAGAATCATGTGAATGGTTTTAGGTTGATGTTGATGTCTTGTTCATACCTTGTCAGTCTCAATTTCACACACCACTTCATCCTCTGTCACTGAGTCGCCCACAGCTAAAGCAAACAGTGAAGGGTTGTGTTTTTCATGTACAGAACATTTGGCTCATTGATGACACAATACAGGAGACACACACCTGTTACAATGACAATACTTCCTAAACCACATGTTGACAATCACCAACCTTTTTCCCATCTCACATCTCCTTCTGTAACAGATTCAGCAAATGCAGGAGTTTTGACTGTTAACACTTCATCTCCTGTACAAAGCAAATAAAAAAAAGGTAAAGTGTAAGTTAAACGAGGAAGGAGAACTGACTTCAGTACATAATGTTGAGTGTTGCAGTACATACTGTGAACAGCAGACGTCCTGAAACATCTGATGTGGAAGACATTTGCTGATGATGGAAATTCACGTCTACATCTCAAGGGAAAAACAACAAAAATTACTTTTATTTTTGAGGAAGGTAACAAAGATTAAACCAATGATTATGATGATCTGTCTTTGTTTTTGATCATGTTTAATGACTGAAATCAGAAATTAGTGAGAAATGCCCCTTATAATCACCTTGGGCTCTCACAAAATGCTAAAAGTGACCTCAAATATCTAGTTTTGTCCAAAGACCAAAACACAGATAATCAATTTACAGTTATATAAACATTTGAAAAATCACTCTCCTATTAGATATACTTAATACAGATATTTCCATACAGGTCTATGGTGCAGGTGTACGGCTTGCGAAACCTGAATATAAACAGGCAATTTGCTACAACAACAATGCATCACTGTACTGAGAGCTTTCTACAGATAATTTAAGGGTGTTTCAGTGACAGACCAGAAAATGGGGAAAAAGCACTTACAGCTGAGAATTCCTGTAAACTAGCTGGCTGCAGACAGAGAGGCCTTTGAGGTGAAAAAAGCAAAGAGACAGAAATAAGGGAGAAAAATCAAAAGCTGTAAAGACACATTAGATAACCTGAGGCTCTAACATGAAGAATTAGTGGATTTCACTGAAGGCCGCAGTTACCCACTTACGTTTGGTGGAGCTTCAGACAACATGAGCTAATTAATAAAACATCTTCACCACTTTGACAACACAAGTGCATCAAAAGGAGAAAACATAACCAAATACTGAGATGCTGCTAACGCCGCTGACAAATGTTTCCAGGGGACACTAAAAAGGGATGAACACAGCTGAGACACAAGGACACCATTATTATTATTATTTCTGTATTTGACTACATTTTCTCACTTTACAACATAAAAATGCTAAGCATCTGCTGTCAAATTGGTAATGTGTTTGTGTTTGGTCTATCTGTGTGAACCCACTGTACTTATGGGTTCCTCAGGCATCTCAGCCATTCAACAAGCATTACTGATTCTGCTTTGGATGACCCACTGTGAGCTTGTTTTATTCATGAGCAACAAAATAAAGACAGCAGCCTCAGATGCTGCTGATGTTCTTAAAGCACCTGAAGGATCAGTCTACGTAGATAGAAACACACTTACTTGATAAATTTTGTCGGACTAACACATTATTGGGCTGAAAAGACAAAAAAAGTAAAAAAGACATCAGTTCATTTGTGAATTTTAAGTTAGTTTGACAGAACTTTACACAAGCAACTTGATTATCTGCTTCTTTAACTTTGATTCATAAACATTTTCTCCTGCTAATCTGCTGTATCTCTGCAGCCTTGGTCTGTTTGTCTATAAATACACTATAATAAACTATAATTCACTAGTACGTTTTACTTTTCAAAAACTAAATAATAATCACATGAATACACGGTGTACGCTCACCATGCAGTACACAAGGCTTTTCTACAGTGTTAAATAATGGAGGCAAACAACACTGCCTGAAAAACCTACACTAACACTACATATTGCAAACAGGATCATTTTATCTATTTACAAAGAAAATCTACACCTACAAAGTGAACAGACGTGTGTGAATAATTTCACTTCCTAAAGCCACTTCATACGTCCAGCATGACGTGTGCTATTTCTGTCATGTGTGCTGAGGTCCCTCAGCCTGTCAAGACTGTTTAGTGTGGTGCTAAACCCAAATAAGGGAAGTTAACGTTACAGTATAACAGACATATAACAAACATGGTTAGCTAACAGTGGCTAAGCTTGTTAGCTACTCAGCTGCTAGTCACTTGCCGGCTAACATGAAATACGGCTTGTGGGGCTATACTGAATTTAAACTTCTTCCTACAGTACGTTAATTTCTTAGTTTCTTGACACGCCTGCGCTGCCTCTAGAGTTGTCAGTACCTGTTCTGTGTAAGTGAGGCCCTGGTTCACAAGCTAACATCCATTAGCATTAACTGGCTAGTCTTAGCCAACAGCTAGCCGTGTTAAACAGTCAACACACAGACTGTCTTCACTTTGTACAACCTACCCGGCTCACCGCTGACAGAGACCGTCCAAGCGTCCGGTATACACATCTGGATCGTGATAGCATAGTCTCAGCAGGCAGCTGTGTCTCTGTGACAGCAATAGTAGAAGGAGCGGTGTACGGCAGCTCGCCCTTCCAGACACGGAAGCGGTTCGACCGGGAGGAACCACCGCGGCTGGCCGGGAGAGGGGCGTTAACTTAGTCAGGGTGGGACTGCATTAATCTCAGTAAACAGAACCCGAAAACACTGGATTAAAAGGCATCTAAATTCTAATATAATAAAAAAAACAGCAGAAATTAACCGTTGTCTGCACTAGTGTACAAAGCATTAAAGTTACTTTAAAACTCTGTTCAAATGAATTTCACAACAGGTGCTACGCTGCGATTTAATTATTAATAGAAATGCCTTTATTAAAAACAATGCATGCTCTCCTTAAAGAATATATTTAATGCTATTATGTGGCAGTAGAGCTGTGATAGGATGTCATATTTAACCACACCTCCTGGTTTCTCTCACTGGGACCAGTACAAATAATTCAGCTTCACATCCAGACTCTCCCCAGACCTGCAGGATCGTCTGGTCCTTTCCCCACAGCAACAGGTAGGTTATGAAATATTTATACTTTAGTTTTAATTTTAACCTTTAACTTCCATAATCTGGCATTTAATACAGCTACATTTACATATCTCATTAATGATAGTGTCTTTATTTTTGTAACCCAACCAGCACTAGTAAAAGTGTTTGGAGCAAAGGCATGTTTTCATCCAGCAACATTTGCATTGATGGCTGTGCCGCAGAGCACCTCTCCACTTTTCAACCTGACTATGTGTCGCCAAATTCAGATGTAGCAGATGTGTCTCCAACTTTGCACAAGGACAATGAGAACATGCTACTGCAGACTGCCTTTTACAGCTGTGGAAAAGCTGGTTCAAGTTTGATCCATTCGGGTCAAAGGGAGTTCTACCCAGGCAGAGACAGCACCATGAGAAAGCAGCCATCTCCTGCATCCAGAACTTGTGGTCACCATGACTGGAACATAAATACTAATGGCCACCAAGCAAAGCGAGCTAGAGTAGAAAATATCATCAAAGGCATGACCAGCTCTTCCGCTATGCGCTGCACAGAGGTGATGACAAATCTGCATGAAGAGATGAATGAAGAGGAACATGAAAGGATTCAAGAACTGCCTTTACATCAGGAACCTGATGGACTTGGTAGCATGAGTCACAGCCAAACGACAACAGAGCAACTCGAGAGTCAGCATCAGCAACTCACACAGCTCAAAGCAAAGTTTAAAAATGTGGATGAAGTGACCACAGATGGTATTAAAGAAGAAGAAATGTTCGCCTGCAATGATTCTCTCGACACATCTCCAGGGGAGGTATTAAGAGATCCCTACAGTGAGTTTGAAAGTAGCTCTAACGTAAAATATCAAGGATGGAAGAAGGTGAAGCTGATGAACTACTTTCAAACCAGACCTGAGAGAATAAAGCTAATGGCAGATGTTCTGAAGTACGAACTCTCCAGAGCTGTCAGCAGGAGCGTTGACTATATTTTCAACAGTTTGCCACTTCTGCAGACATCACCAAACCATGAGGGCACCGTAGAGACTGATGCATCTCTTCAGTCACCAGCGTGTAAAGATAATAAATGTAGACTCTCGTACTGTGGGAATGCAGAGGCACAAGTCCCGGATGTTCAGACCGAAGCTCTGTCTCTGGTTGTACAAAAGCCACGACTGGAGACATCGGACGAGTTTCTCCTCCAGTCCAGTTCATTAGCTCATCCTCATCCGAAGCCTTCAGCACTCTTCAGTGTTGACTCTGCTCCGCATGAAGATCAGCCATTAGAAAAGAATCAAAACAATGACCATCAACATGCCCTCAGATGCTTGCAGGACAGACTCCCTGAAGTTGGCCAAGCAAAGTTCAGCACACACTGGAAAGCGAAATCGAAGGTCAACTCCAGATGTGTGAGGAGTCCATCGACTCGCACTGTGTCAGTGGATCAGGTGCTGCATTTACCTCATGTCAAGACTGAGCCTGATAGTCTGGTGAAGAATAATCTTTACCTGCTAAATGTATCCTTTACAAGTTTGTAATATTATGTGGCACATTTGATGTTCTCCTTTGTCCTCAATGACACAATCAGTGTCAGAAAATGGTTATTTTCTTATTGTAGCTTATGAAGCAGCTGCCTTTACATGTAATTCTGCCTCTGCCTTTTTAAGATTAAAATAACAACCCACCCTTGACATGTGCTATAAAATGCATTAATTCATCAACAGCAATGTAGAGAAAAAATACTATGAACACATATTAAATACCTACAGAAGTATTATAATATAATAAAATAGCAGTGTTCCCAATTGTTTTAAGTTGTAATGATTTTGGAGAGAAAGTGTTTGCAGAACAAATAGTTTTATTTGTATTATGTGTTTTTTCTTAACACTGGTGCATTTTAGGAAGGTCTGACTACAAACCATCTCAAAAAAGCAAAGCTGATGTTCTTCTACACTCGCTATCCGAGCTCGCTGGTGCTGAAGATGTGTTTCCATGATGTGCAGGTGAGAAAATACTTGTACCAGTACAATACCTTCACATGTGTGTGTCCTTTAAATAGGCTTATGAAACTCAGTCTTTTGGCAAAATTCATGTACGTGTTCAAGTGCATTTCATGCCACTTTTGCAAAACAACCCAGAAAACAGTCTCAAAATCACTAAGATTTTTTATTTGCTGCCTACTTCATGATCCCAAGGTTAATGAAAATGCTTTCAAGCCGGTTTATAGTTTCTATAAATAATCAGTTCTAGACAAGGTAATAGTTTTGATTTTTATTTGTTAACCACATTATAATCATACAATCACATCACAATTAACAGTTAATATCACTAATGCATTTCTATAAAGTGGAAAGTGTATCAAAAACACAGTAAAATAGTAAAATAATTTTATTTGCCTTACATTTTGAAAGGTAACTCGCATAAAACTACTCACATCATAAATAAATTGTAATCTGACTTCATCATCACATTGTTACATTTCAGCAGCTCACTCACCTGTTCTGTGTTTCGTCATCAGTTTACACGCTGCATCACTTCTCAGCTGATCAAGTGGTTCAGTAACTTCAGGGAGTTTTACTACATCCAGATGGAGAAATTTGCTCGACATGCTCTAATAGAAGGAGTGGCCGATGTGAGGGGTCTGACTGTGGGGAGAGAATCAGAACTTTTCAGAACTCTCAACATGCACTACAACAAAGCCAATGACTTCCAGGTAAACAATACTTCTTTTTGCTCTGCATTGAATGTACAAAGTACCTAAATTAATTGTAGGCCTTTATTTGCAATGTCTTTTTAAGATATTTTGGCATTTTTGCCTTTATTTGATATTATTAATAGAGACGCAGACAGGGAACATGGAGCAGAGGGGCAGGGTATGATATGATGAACAGGGGATATTGCGGTTACATGGGACATACTGCAACCATTCAGCTACCAAAGTTCTCTAAATGCAGTTTATCTTGATGAAAAACAAGGGCACTGATGTGTCACTGAGGTATTTCTGAAATTATTTTAAGAAAAGTCTATTTTTTTAATCATATGCAATCTAACATACAAGATACTTTTGTTGTAACTGTTCATGCCGTATTTTTTTATTTCTCAGCAATCTAAAAGTTTTAAATAATTAAAAAATGTTTCCACTTCACTGTAGCTGTATCTCATACGGAACCGTTCTAAATTTGTAAATACATCAAAAACAAAAAAAATAGGGCTGCTGATATTTTGTAAGTTATGTTAGGACACAGGTAATTCCAAAGTGATACATAAGCCATTAAAAATCAATTGTGTTAGTTACATAATATTTGTATATATTCAACTTTAAATTCTTGCAACTTGCAGTTTTGATCATATTAAAAGATATCGCTATACTCAACACAATAACTACTAAAAATAAAATATAGCAAACAAACCAATACTCAGAATTATTAAAGGGAGAAAGTCAGAAACTCAGAAAACCTGCTTAACGATTAGATACAAATCATCAATCAAGAAAGAAAATGTTTAAAAAGGTGAAAAAGTAAAATATTCCTCCCAAGGAAAGATTTCTTTTCATCTGATGTCTCAGGTTTCATCCAATATCACATTAATATTAACATGAGGGGGAACCTCAAACTGCATGGTTTCATTATATCAGTAGTACCATAACTTCATGAAGCCACACAGAACATAAAACAGACAAATCTGCACATATTATTAGTAGTAATAATAGAAATATGTGTATTCATCACATGTACCCCACATTACAACCTGTTAATATGCACACTGACCATAGCTGGTTAGTTAACATTAACTGTCTTAACTTTTAAGATGCCTATAATGTTCAGTTTTGTTGACATTTTTAATTTTATTATATTATTTAATTGATTTAGTCACAATTATTGTTGTACTGGACTGCATTATATTCAGAGCCATTTGTAACTGATGATATAAGATGGAGACAAGCAGTGTCTCGTGTGACTTAAGATTTTCATAATAAATTGACAAGCGCTTACACAGAAAAGCTAATATGATGCTAAATGGAGATTTGCAGCAACAAATATACAGTGCAAGTAGCAAATAAACATTTATGTAATTTAAAAACATAAAAGTAGATTTTTTTATAAATAAAAACATTATCATGTGTATATACAATTTTTAGTGTCTAGATATTAACAATTATGAAAGCGTAATTTTTCCCGTGTGCTAATTTACTGTAATATTAGTCCTGCTGATAATATTAAGAAAGGGGCACAGAACCAACATTTGTGCAGTGTTCACCAAGATAGTCATTTCTAATAGCATATAAATGCCATATGGTATCAAAATGTGATTCTACCTGGTTGACACAGGCCAAAGTATTAAAGTATGTTTGACAATTACATAATATGTATTTCGCACTGTTTAACTTGCACTTGAATAAGCACATAAGCTTAGTGGGACAAAGCTAAATTTTTTTGTTTGAGGAAAATATGGGTCCAGAGTTTTATTCTCATGATTGCACTTAGTAAACACTTTTTTTCCTGTTCATAAGCTTTACTCAGCAGTATCACAGCCATGACTGTTACAGTCCTATTTCCCTTTGCTCTTGTTTTTTGTGCATTTGTATGGGTGCAGGAGCTCAAAACAAACAGGCATTCAGATGAAATGAAAACATGCCCTTTGTGTCAAACACGTTTTCTTTGCTAATTTTAAATTGAAAATGTTCTGAAAACTAAGAAGACGCTGCCATTTAGTGGTGTTAATCCCACAGATAAGAAGAATTAGGTCCATCCTTTTCTACTCCCCTGCTGAATCTTACCAAACTTGGGGTTGATCCTAAATTAAGAACAGGTGTCAGCCAATTGTGAGCAAGATTGCATAAACAAAACATGACATTTTGGCTGAAAGGATGTGAAATAATCAAAACAAGGGTTCATCTTCTGGGGAGCATGAATGACACACAATTCCATGGAACTGACTTTACTGTAAGATTCAGATTCTTGTGCAAGTAAACCTTGCACCAAGTGGTGTGGAGGATGAATATTGTTAATAAAACTATTAAGACAATGCATGTCAAACAAGTTATTCCAGAACCTCTCTCACTTAAATCCCATACATGCACGACCTTCTTATATATAGCAGAGATCTCCAACACTGGACCCAGTGTAGTGTAAAACTGTATAATACTACTGACAAACAATATTGAAGCATAAAGTGTGACATTTTTTTATTTTTTATTGTGGACTCAGGTTCCTGATAGATTCCTGGAAGTTGCGGAGATTACATTGAGAGAATTCTACATCGCCATTTCACTGGGTAAAGATCGTGATCCATCGTGGAAGAAAACAATCTACAAGGTGATTTGTAAACTTGACAGTGATGTGCCAGCTGATTTTAAAAGTCATCACTCTGAATAGATTAAAAAAACAAAAAACAACCAGAAGACATTATGTGCCACAGCAGTTACCTTCACAATGTAGACTTACTCATACTTTAATGAATGTATTTTTGTTTTTAATGAATATTATACTACATTTGAAAGAAAAAGTAGCTGAACTATTTGCAATTTCCTGGCTTTAGCATAAATTGGTTATGAAATGTGATCAGATTCTTTAGTTACAAATCAATCAACAAAGAATATTTCCAAGCTGATTAAACTCACATTTTCTTATGTTTATTGAACACACCCATCAAATAAGCAAAAACAATGGTGGATAAGTGTTTTAATAACTGCTTGAACCACCTTTGTCAGCAATAACCTTAACCCCGTTGCTGTAGATTAGACCTGCACAACATTCAGGATGGAATTTTCTTCACCATTATTCCTCACAGAACTGCTTCATCCTTGGAATGTCTGGTGTGAATGGCTCTCTAGAGGTTATTCTACAGAGTCTCTACTGGGTTGAGGTCTGAGCCGACTGACCCACTCCAGAAGGTAGATTTTGTGTGCGCGCAGCCCTTCTGTATACCCGGACAGTTTGCGATCACGAAGAGTAAAAATAATTCCCAAGTTTATCAATGTATTCAACAGGATCATGTTGGTGGCTGGTTGCAAGTACAAGTTATTACAGCAGGACGATGACTTTAGGCATCAGAAGTGAATCTGTATTCAGAAGTGGATCAGTCAGAATCAAACTCAACCCAATAGAAATGCTGTGTAATCACTTTGTGTCTTAATGGATGTATTCAAAAAAACATTAGTTTTATCAGCTCAGAAGTATTGTTTGCTGACATTTGTGACTTTGATGAAGATCAGATCACATTTTACAACAAACAGGAAATTGCAAATGCTTCTTTTTCTTGCAACCGTATATTATAGTATTGTACATTATCTCAATACATGACACAATACACATCTCCGATCTTCACATAAAGCAGACTGATGACCAACTTTATATTTTTGTTATTGCTGCATCATAAGTATGACTTATGCATTTTGCTTCATCAGACACATTATGTAACAATAACACATTTTTATCACGCATGCTCTATTAAGTGCAAAAAAGATTGTTTTTTGAGAAGCCTTTTTCTTTAATGAACACAAGAAAGATCCACACCGCATGGGAAAAAAAACTTTAATATTCAGCAGAACAGACTGTACAAGATATTTAACACAGAAATTACATGAATTTAACTGATGCCTCACTCATGCCTTACAAAAATAAATGTTGAAAATAGAAGTGTTTTGTTTCTTCCACACTTACCATTCGGATCCATTCATTAACTTTGCACATCATACACAGTAGTTGTCCACTGGCAGACCAAACATGGTCTTCATCAGTAGCTTGCATTTAGTGATAACAGACAATCGTTTCATCCTCAGAGGGTCCAATGTTTTTTATCCAGATGCAAATTCCCGATGGGTGAAAAGTTTGGCTCCTTCATTTCAAAGTGCAAAGTTTGTAAATGTGAAAAGGTACATTTAAAATACACACACCTTTTTATATTGTCATATGTTAACAATGACAATCACTTTGAATTACACTGAATGATTAATTTTAATGTTTATATGCAACATGCACATAAACATTGTCATTGAACACAGTCTGGAATTAAATTCCTTAAAAAATTCAACTGCAGCAAGATGAAGGATGTGGAATAATCAAAACAGGGAGTCATCTTCTGGGGAGCATGAATGCACACACAGCTCCATGAAACTGATTTCACCCTTAGATTAAAATTCTTATACACGTAGACCTTTTCTCCAAATAGTGTGGAGGATGAAGTCATAAGCAGTAGGACAATGCATGTCAGACAAGTTATTCCAGGTTAGTACTACTTGCAGAGAACTGTCAGTACATTTAACACATTGTAAAGCATATGTGTTAAATGTGATATTTTCTATTTAGGTAGTGTGTGAACAGTGAGAACAAGGGTCAAACAGGGAAATTAGTTTATTTTTTATTTTTATTAGCTTTTTTTCAGCTTGTAGTCTATACATTTGGAGTTGTTTTCAGCATGTTTAAATGAGACACTGAACTGTAAACAAAAAAAGACAACCTTTTCTTTTTAATGATTCAAAAAATATAATTATCACCTTCATTACAAGCAGCTCTCAGCTGTGACTGAACAGGCTCTAACCATCTACTTCCCTATCATTCACTATTAACTAAATTTGTTATCTTTGGAAATTGGTTTCTACACTATGAACCTTGAAAAAGGTACCATGGGAGTGTTTAGGATCTTAACTTATTTAAAATTCTCTAATTAACAGTTATAGTTATATTTTTAATTCTACAATTACATTTATACTGCACACTCAAAATGCAAGCAAGCATAAAATACTCTGACTGTGACTTCAAACTAATATAGCTTCTTAATTAATGTAATACTATATAAAGCAAAACTAACAAAGGTGAAAATATCCAAAACATCACCACTGGAACTAGTAACAAGCCACAGAGGTATAAGACCTGCTTCATGCTTCCCCATTGTCCAAGTGGCGCAAACCCCCAGGTCTGGTACATGCTTCGAGTTTCTGAAACTGCACTGCATTAGCTGAAGCCTACTTGTTGGTGACAGACTCACTGGTCAGAAACACCAACCCAACCATGTACTTTTCAGAGAGTGGGGCGTGAACGGAGTACGGACACACTACTGCGGACAGGGTGCATTTGTTTGTACAGGAGTTTGTGGAGGGTGCTACATAGGAAGCATGTTCCAGGCTGAAGGCCGTATTCACTCAGACAGGGAACTGTGTTGGAGTGGATGTGTGTCATGATTTAGTGAAACACTGAAATTATTCAGCACAGGAGTGGACCCTAAGTTTAGAATGCAATTAAGATGGCAAGTGTTTCATTTTTGTTTGTGATGACTTGCCAGATAATTTGTCAACAAGATCGAACAACCGTGTTGCACAATGCTGTCATTTTTATTGAGCAATGTGTTGCTTATCTCATTGTCACGGTGATAATGCCCTTTCCCATTCGAACTGCTTTCTTTTCATGCAAACTAACATGCTGTTGTATTATCACTTTCATTAATGATACTGTTGTGAATTCCCTGAAGCTAATGTAGATGTGACTAAACGTTTTCCATGAGAACAATCTATATCACACAAAGTAAATGTTAGCATTTAAAGTGGAATTATGCTTCTCCACAGATACGCATAAACATGTATGAAGACCTACGGAGAGAAGGCTGTTATATACACTCAAAACAATGTGTTGGTTGTGTGTGCCGAGCACGCCGACTGGTTATCGTGAAAGTTGAGATAGAAAATTGCGATGAAACAGAAAGGTGAAGAAGACGACGGAGCAGACTGAAGAGCAGCTAGTAGACAAGGGCAGGAAATATCAATATTTGGACGATAGTCTTAAAGGCATTACAACAACAAAGTCATATAAAATCTCAAGTTTTTGGATTATTCTGTCTTGAGCAAACTGAGGTTTGCAAAAAGCAACACCGTCTCCATTGGACGTGTACGTCTATTGCATAGTTGAACGGGGAAAAAAACCCCCAAAAACAAATACCTTGTATACATTTGGTCATGTGAAGCATGCAGAAGCATAATTACCCCTTCATTCTCCTCTCCATCAATGCTACAACAATACATTTGATGTAGGCCGTGCTAAAAAGATGCCTCAGCAGCTAAGGAAGTGAAGTTAGAGTGTAAACAAATGTGCGGTCAGCACACTGTGCCTCTACTGTAAAGGAACCAAATACACAGAGCTTTTGATGAAGCCCAAATGAAACTCAGGTAAGACTGTTAATGATTTGGTGAAATTTTATTGTGTGTTTTCAAGTACGCATGGACCAAGAGACAGTGCTACAGGTATACAGTACAAGGAGCATGAACAGTATAAAACAGCAGAAAACATGACTTAATACAGGATACCTGATATAACACAGGATCATACACAAACTGGTGAACAGCCAGAGTGCCTGTTTAAAAATAACAAAAAATATTATACTGTATCCTTACGAGTAACTAAGAATTTCATTTCTACTGGTGATGTCACCTTGGTGAGCTTCCCCATGAATAAACTTCTGTGTTTCACATTCTGGCCACCTGCAGAGCAAAGAAAAATAATGTATATATACAATGATAAAGAGATTTGTGACACCCTTTCCCCAAGAAATTACCATCTTGTGATTTCAGGTACAGCTGTTAACAATGACTTTATATAGAATAAAGTACTTTTAAAAAATGTATTTTATCATAGTGAAAGTGATTGTAAGTGTTTTTATCCAGTAAAAGCTTCCAATTAAACTCTAAAATATTCAAATTATTTTTATTTCAGTCACTATTTACTTAATTAAGCTTGGAAAACAAGTCTTTTCAAGCACATGGCTTGCTGAATGATGGTGGGATACAACTGAATTTTGTTAAATGTAGCTTTCACTTGTTTTTGCACAACAGATATGATTAGTCTAACTCATCATCTACAGACACCCTAATAATATAATACAAAAAGAGTAACATACCTTGCAAAGGGGGACAAAAAAAGAGATACGATTATCTTCTTAAAAATACTTTGTACGGTTAAGAGCTCTTTGGGCCAGCTGACCACTCTCATCCGTTATTCTCTCCCAGTCCGTTTGACCCACTACAAAGCCGATAGCGCGCTTTCTATCAGCATCCTTCTGCTCTTCAAGATCAGCCCATCGAACCTACACAAGGACAACAACCAGGCTGTCATGTTATGGTAAAAAATAGATGAATATTCACAATCACATAAATTAGTTACATTACCCTCTTCTTTCCAGGCTCTGACATGCGAGTGGCATAGTCGTCTGGCAGCTGAAGGTAATCCTCCAAGCCTGCCACATGTTCACCTTCACGTTTCCTCTTCCCGCTGCTCCCCAGACCATCTAGCTTGTCTGTATAAATAAAATATTACTACAGGTCATCTCTGCTGTTTCGTAAAAATGTCTCATCTTAGCCTTTGGTAATTCCGCAAAAACTAAATTCGGTTGCAGTCAAAGCTGCAGCTTGTGCTTTGCAATCACAGTAACATATGGCAACTGCCTAAATACAACCACATGAATACTGTCGAGAGAGGAGAGTGTTGCTTTTTCATGCCCCATCATTTCCCAAAATGATACTCTATCCTTAATGAGTTGAAAAATGGATTTGTCAAAAGAAGGGACACTTTCCCAATTTTCGTCTTGTGTGCAAAAGTTGAGCTTTTAATAATTTTTCCCCAGACAGCAACTTTTCTTTGGCTAAAAAAGTGCTTTCTTTTATTCTATAATCATAATATGAATAGCATAGGTTGCTGTAATACAGAGTGCACACAGAGGGTATAATATAGCAACACTAACAACTGTGACTGGTGGACAGTCACATAATTCAGATACATAATTACATAAACAGCAACGCAAATCAAACAAAATAATAACTAAATCAAACCATGCTCCACATTGTGCGTTGTGTGGTTTGGCATTCTAGGCTATATGCCTTATTTAGCTGTGCATTATATGTTCTTGTATTTTGATGTTTTAATGGTCTCGATGGCTGCATTACATCTGGCCAATGGACAACAGCTGAAAATTAGCCTTTTGGCTAACACTGGTGCATTTACAGCAATGTTGACTAATGTGCAATATCCATGAAATAAATAAAAGTAAATAGCACTGGCGAACAAGCTTCTTTATTATAACCATACTCGGTGTCATGTAGAGTAATAAACGGAAATACCCACCGAGTTTTGCCTCAGACGTGTCCATCTCCCATTTGCTTTTTGGAATGTAGCCCTATATTGCATAAAGAAACACTGCAATGGTTAAACATCTGGGCAATGCAGAGATAAAGGAAAAAGAGAAAGTGGGGTTGGCTGAAAACAGAAGATGGTTTATCAGAAGTTAAGACAAAAACAAATATACGATGAAAAATTAGTTCACACATAATGTAATACTGGCATGCGAGCTGAAACTAAGCTTTTGTTCAGGCTAATACAAGACTTTCTGGAGACTTTCTGCTCTATCGCATGCAAAAGGAAAACAATAAAAAACAGCTGGGCTCTGCTGTGGTAAACATAAATTCTGGACAGAGCTCCTTTGATTAAAAAAGAAAAAAATGTCAAGCAAACCTTCATGTGCTCAAAGAAGAAAAAAAAGAAAAAGAAAAAGTAGCAACCAATCTAGAATCGGGGAGTCTTTGAACACAATTTAAATAATTTTCAACTTCATTTTTTGGAACTTACAATATCTTTCTAATAAGTAATTAAAGTTTGCAGAATAGTTTACTAAACTTGGGTAAAGTCATCTAATAGTTGCATGCCTCAGTTTGGAAAGCACAGCAACACAGAACCTCAACCTCTAGTAGTATGACAAAGCAACTACAACACGTGATGAAATTCAATGAGTAACGTTAACCACAGCTGCATGTGTGGCTCATCCTCCACTAAATGTTATGATGTTTGCTGGTTTCATAGGTCCAAAAGCACATTTACACACTAATTTTTTTTTTGTTTACAAGCAACAAAAATAACATTTTATTTACAAATATTTTTGTCCCTATATATGAGTTTTCATTGTTAACAACCTATTCTTGTTACGTGCTCTGTTCAGAACAGAGACTACTACACTATCATGCCGTTCCAGGAAAGGCACACTGGTGTTTAAACAACAACTTTATACTGCTTTATAAAACAGACAACAAGGTCTGCTTGGATTACTCCAAAACATATTATAGACACAGCAGCAATACAAATATTACAAAATCACAAAAAAATATAAGAAAAAATATAAATATAAGTTAAATACAGTCTGGGAAGATTCTGCCCAGTACTGGATATAATATGCTTTAATACATGCTAATATAAAGCACCAGGCAATGTGCTCCACTGTACTATATCACAGTTGGATGTAGTCAAACATCATCTGACTACTTTCAACTGTGATGTGAGGTGTGATAAATTAAAATAGCTCAAATATTCACATTCTACTTATTAAGTGAAATCACGGTGCTACAGTGCTAAATGTTTTCCTACAAACTCTGGAGTCAGAAAAATCAGGTCCAGATAGTTTGTAGAGTTGTGCTTTGTTTAAGTCAGACACTAATCAAACTCTGCTTGATTTCAGCAGGTGACGGGGTAAATCTGAAGAACAAAAAGGGGGAAGTGATGTGTGACAGTAGGCAGATTAGGGAGAGCTCGCAGTTTAAAGTCCAGGTTACCTGAAGGCTGTCAGATATTAGCGTTTTCACATGCAGCTCATGCAGGTAATGTGCCGATGTGTTCAGGGTTCCAGTGCATGTCTGATGAATATATCGGCACTAAATGTTTACAAGTTGATTCCTGTTTATTTTGTATGCTGTTACAAGTTGCTGCTCAACTGCAAAATGCACAAGTATTTATTTTAGTCATGAACAACAGTTCAGTAGATTTATCTGTGTGTTAATATGTTACATCTTGTTTCACAAAGTCAATGTCTAAGTCAAGGCCTATGCCTTCTTTTGTTGTCCACAAGGTGAGGTATACAGTTTATGAAGTCAAGACTTAGATGGGATCAGTATTGGGAATTGGCAGATACAGATAGTCCAGGTATTGGAACTGAGAAAGTTGGGTTGGTGCATCCCCATCGGAAACAAAGTAATGTCTTTTCCAAAGAGGAAGATTAGTGGAGAATTATGTCTGTCAAAGTTATCCATTTAAACTGGGATCAACATTTTGAAGTGAGTAGTGGTACCTATAAGATTTTTTTTAACAATGTTTTTCTGGAGATCAAACAGATGTCTATTATAGCCTACCTTCTATTGTTGTTACTGATCACTTCTTTATATGACTATTTTATTAATCTGAAACATAATTTTATATCCTTCCAAGCAATGAGCAAGGTATCGATGTAATTTAGCTGTGTACCACTGATATTACATCAATACCCCACTGGGGCCACACAACACAGAGACAATGAAATCTGAATATTTTCAGAATAGTTTAGAAGTGATTTTATTATTTTAAAGAACATAAAAATATGTTCATTCCACCACACCCATGAAAGTCAAGGTTAAGTCATGCTTGAAGTAAGAATTTATGCCACTGTCTTTTTATTTAAGCAATTAAACAGGTAATTGGTCACTGCTATGCTATTATTAGAAATTCTTAATGCATTATTTTAAAAGCAGTTTTGATTCAAAAACTGTAAATGTGCAGCAATCAAACCAGGCAAGATTCAAAGTCTTACCGAGTCTGATTAGGCTACAGGGCCACAATGCAGCAGTTTTAAACCTGAAGTTCGAAAACCTCATTTTAGGGTTAGAACAGCAGGAGCTTCCGCTTCTCACAACGACTTAAGGCAAAACAAAAAAGAGACGACACGTGATGTGTGAAACTTCAGGTTTCAACTGGCTGATTGTAAGAATGATCAAAGTAGTTCTCTTTAGGCTCTAATAATAAGTTGAATGTACACATCTAAAACCATTTCAGTCATTATTTTGAACTTTTGAATTAGTTCTTTAGGTTTGTGATAAATAAAAGCCCATAAAGGGACTGTAACAAAAAACACAGATGATTTAAACATAAACATAAAAAAAATCATCTGGAGTTACAAATGTTATTGCTATTGTTATTGTTTTCGTTAATATGAATATAAGTGCTATAAGCGTCAAGGAGACCCAAAATAAGGCCAAAGAAAACGATATGTCAAAATCCAGTGTGGATAAATGTTATTGTATTAACAAAGGTCATCTTAAGAAAGAAATGTGGTTAGGTAAGAAAATGAGCATGAGCTTTTGTTTAAATTAGGTATATAATGGAGACAAAATTTGACAAATAGTGCATAGTCAGCACAGAGCTCGACTTTTCAGGCAACAAGACAATGTGTGATGTTACTAAAGTGTGTTCATGTTCCAGTAGATATTAGACTAGTGTTGGATGTTAACAGGACTAACTTGTGTTTCATGTTTTAACACCAACTGCCAAGAAAAAAAGATTAAAAAAAAAAAAAACATCTCTAGGTCTAGTTTGGTATGAGGAACAAAGGATGAAGAACTACAGTTTTATGCTTGCAGCTTATTACAAATCTTTACGTAAATACAAATACAAATGTATTAAAAAGGGGTGGGCAGGATTTCACACATGTTTTCTGCTGAAGAAATTATAACTCATTTGAAATATCAAAAGTATAAAAAGTAATTTTCACACGTGAAATTACAAAGAAACAATTACTACAAAATGCGTATAAACTAGTGAAAAATTTTTTCAAAATATTTGTTTTTCATTATGGAAGATGCATTAAAAAGGCTGAAGTTTTATTTAGAGTTTACGTAATAAGATTATGTTTTATTGTTTACTGTTGTAATTGTCGACTGTGGTGTTGGTAGGCAAACACTTTGTGGGGTGAGGAACTTAAACTTACTAGGGGATAAATGCTCAGCACCAATGGTGCATTTAGAGTAATTATTAAGAGCACTTGAAGAATTATACAATTTAAGAAATGGTTGAAACATTTGTTAAGACACAAGAAACAGAATTGAATAAAAAAGTTCTACGTAAAAGTGTTGTAGAGCTGATAAACCCACTCATTGTTTTTTCTTTAATAGTCACATAATCACAAATTCTTAAAAGTTTGGTGCCAAACTTGATGCCCTCCACAAAGGGCATAAGATTTACCCAACATGCCTTGACCATGGAAATGTATGACAATTGTAGCCATGAAACAATCAAGTGCAAATTCTACTGCAAAAATTTTTTAACTTTTAACTTTTTCACCTAATTTTACTAAAATATATTCCATGAATAAATGTAATTCATTTACTCTTAAATTAGTTTTTACTTTGTTGTGATAACATTTAATGACCAATTTATTGTTCAGAGGAACTTTTCATACAAGAACATTTTAATTCAATTATAAGTTTCTTTCTTATTTTTTCAATCCTGAATAATTTTTTTTGCTTAAATTTTTTTTGATTAAAACAAAACAACAAAAAACAGTCCCTTACAATGAGAGAACATCTAAACCCAGTACAATCCAGTTTCATCTAAAATGAGAGACTGATGGACACTTTTCCTGGTGGTGGCAGCTTTGCAACCACTTTATGTGAAGATTAAAATGAATTTTATCAAGCCGGTTCTCTGTAGTTTTTTTTTTTTTTTTTTTTTTTTTTTTTTTTTTTTTTTTTACATTTTGTAATTTTTTCTGTCAGGGTCACAAACCTCAGATTTTCTACAACAACATATACATGTAAAAAACAAATGGACCTTTGACTTTCTGTTAGTTTCACCTATTTGATCTACTATTATTATCTACTACTATTTCCTATTTGGGGTTTAAAACTCACCTTGTCATTAAAACAAAAACAAAAACAAAACCTAGAAACTAACTAATTAGAAACTACTGGATAAACCTTATGTGATACATGGGAATATAAATAAGTAAAAGTGATTCTGACAACTATATGGCAATAAATGAAAGCTTGTCATGTCCTACCAGATCACCCTCTTCTTCCTCCTCTCTCTTGGGTTCCTTGGGCTCATCATCAGGATTAAAGTCTTCCATTTCAACCTAAAAACACAACCACATATTAGGTTAACTCAGCTGATGAACAATTTTAGTTGAGTAAACATTAAGTCTTGAGGAACTCACTTCCTCTATAGCAGCATCCTGAAGCAGGGACCGGACATCCAGGCGCACCATATGGCGTGGTGAAGGCTCCCAGTTGTTGAACATCTGTGCACAATATGCCCCATTAAAAACCGCATGCTTTGCATAGAAGTT
Organism: Helostoma temminkii; assembly: GCA_900302695.1. NCBI lineage: Eukaryota > Metazoa > Chordata > Actinopteri > Anabantiformes > Helostomatidae > Helostoma > Helostoma temminkii. The sequence continues at coordinate 18,248 of OMLM01010235.1, read as the reverse complement.
GTAGTGGACATTGCTACAATGCACTGATCTTACAGACCTTCATGATGTCCTTAAGTATGCGGCCATGGACATTTCTCTTTGCACAGGTCTGAGTGTCTGCAGTTATTTCAGCCAGATACACCTGACGTAAGAAAAACAGAACCTTGTTAGCACAGGACGGACAGAACTAACATTCTGTCTGAATCATTAATGAACCCAACTCACCTCAAAGCCTTTTGTTTTAGCTGCACTCCAGAACTGATCAAAATGTTTAACCTTGTCATTAATGGTGTCTAAAATGATGAAGGGGAAAAAGCCATCATCCAGGGTTTTCTTAAACGTTTTAAGCATGCTGCTCCGGTAAGTATCCTCCATCTCTGGCTCGTACTCGTACTCTAGAACCTGCAAGAAAGATATTTTGTGTTACAGTAACAAATATAATACATATTTCAGTTGATGCTCAGTTTTTCTGTACTATTTTGACTCACCTTGGTTTTGACTCGCTTTCCTGTGTCTGGGTCTTTCTCAACTTTCTCAACCTCCGTCATGAAATAGTCATCCAACACAAGAACTCTTGGTGGGGCACCACCACAATCGACTTCCTTATCCTTAATATTTTCATCAAGATCAAAAAGCAAAAGTTTTATGTTTTTATTTGCTTGGTTATAAAAGTCAAGAGTATTTGTTGGATCAAGAAACATTTCTGAGAGGACATACCATCTGACTATTGCCCTTTTATATATTACACTAGCGTTTACTGGTGTGATTCCACTCACCCGTATGAGCTTTGCAACATGGCTTTTCCCACTTCCTGGAAGCCCTCTCAGTATGATAACAATCTGTTAAAAAAAATACTTCAATGAGTATGTGTTTATTACACAATAAATAATGTGCAATTGCAGCAATAACTAGTACCCTTTCAGGCCGAGTTAATCTGCCTGGAGGTTTGAGTATATCATCAATATTCTTGATTTCTGGCTTCTTCTCGACTCGTGGGGGTGGCTGTGGTGGTGGTGGTAGAGGTGGTGCAGCAGGAGGTCCTCTGTCCTCTGGATAACTTCTTCTGTCCACTAAGACATTTTTTGCAAATCAAGCGTTTCTTTAATTGGCATCACTTTTTTCATTTCTTTTTAATATTGTTTAAACAATTGTTCATCTGTCATTCAACAAAGTTAATTTTAGTAAATAAAGTATTTTGAATTAAAAACTAAACCAAAAACAGCTGCAGTGTTTCCCCTGGGTTTACAGTATTCGGTGTCAAAGTATCAATGTATTTGCGACTTGTCATTAGCGTTAATGGTGAACATATCGTCATTATGTTGACAGAAACGTAAATAAGGGTGCAGTTTTGTTGTAGAGGAACGTAATTTTTAGCAGACAGGGTGGGCTCACATGTGTGGGAACTCTGCTGTGCGCAATACAGACAGCGGAGGAGAAATGACATGCCTTCATGTAAATAAGATAAATAACATCGGTCTATTTTATTTGTTTAATAAAAGACCAAGGTATAGACCAAGTCTATAGGAAAGGTAACCTTACATGACTTCTGTTGTGATCTGGCGCTAATCAGAAAATAAAATTAAATAAATTAACTTGACCTTCTATGCAGGGAGCTAATTAATGGTAGGGGAAACGCTGAGCTGTGGTATGTAACTATGTAATGTAGTGTCTTAACAGATTGCGTGATTGTACCATAAGGTGAGGAGCTATGGCCGTAACGTTCAGGCACACCGCGGTCGAGCCCAGCACGCTCATACGGCGGCCTGTCATAGCCAGGCCTTCCATAATGTTCATCTCGATCACGACTGCCACTTCGCTCCCTCTCTCGGAGTTCAAGGTCCCTCTCTCTGTATCCTGAGCGTAGAGGTGGTGCCAGTGGAGATCTGCACAAAGGGGAACATTATTAAGTTTCTTTTTTCCTAATTTCTCGTTTCAAACTATAGCACTCTGATGACCAATCACAATGTATGACACAATGTGATATAGTACCTTTCTTCAACCATGGACTGTGTGCTTGTATCAAAAACAGACAAACAAAATAGAATATTACATATGTACACAAACGGCACACTTCCCCATAGTCTGGAAAAAATCCCAAGGATGTCAGAGCTGCTGAGCAAACATGTTACCTGTCATCTCTCTCCCTTGGGGGGTAGCGCTCCCTTTCAAATCGTTCTCTTTCATATTCAGTTGGAAGTTTTTCTCTATACAGTTCCCTTTCTCTACTGTACTCCCGGCGCTCCATGTAAGGGTCTGGACGTCTTTCATAATATGGGTCTCTGCCGTAAGGATCTCTTGGACCAAGAGGTTCTAGAAGGAGAATTATATACTTAATCAGCAATAATCAGAAATATATAAAGGCAGCAGTGAGTTAAAAAGGATCCGTTATTGAAACTCACCTTTTTCATAACCCCTGTCTGACAGCACTGGGTCCGGCCTTAACACAATTCTCTCGCCATAAGAGATTCGTTCAACAGTGGCTCCAGGCTCTGAAACATTGAGTGTGAAGTCACAAACAACATCCTCATACCTAATCAGTTTCGTATGATAAATGATCCACTTCGCAGTTCATACCATGCCCATGCCCATAATCCACAGTCTTGGGAATTACTGGCGCTGTGGGTGCAACAGGAAGAACAGGCTGGTAATCTGCGGCAGCAGGCTTTGTGTCCCACGACACAGGTTCAGTTGTAGCTGTCTGTGCTGCTGCACTCATGCCCTGAAGATGACACAGATCAGTTAACTCCAACATGGCAAAGAAAAATTTGATTAACGTAACGTGAAAATGTCTAAAGGCTGCAAGGTAAGTCTGTATGACTATCACTTTTAAATAACTTGATTCTGAGCCCTTTGCCATCTCATTCATACGTGATGTGATTTATATTGTTATGTCATGTTTGAGATCTACTGCATCAAACTTTAAGCTGTTTCAGTAATTGACAGGGCAGTGTCACATAACACGACAAGCACAGTTGGTACACAGTACACAGTTATATGGGCAAATGTGAAAACACATCCTGCCCACCATCTACTGAAAAAGAGCCAAAAGACAACATGGGATTGGTGGTCTATGGAAAAGAAACCAGGTCCTGTTAGAACACATACACTTTACCGATATGATATACAATGTCATTGTAATATCATTTCACTCTCAATTTGGCTTCTGCAGATAGCGTCTTTGATGACCCTTTACCAGCTGAAGTGATTATTCTCATTTAAGGTCTGTTTTTATTGACAACTGACTTAAAAGTGTCTTTATGTCTTTAGGGTTAGACCTTAAAGACCCTGTTTTTGATGTGGTATAGGAGAAAGTAGGGATGTCATATCAATGCCAGTATCGGGTCTGATAGAGTCCTCATATACCCATACTGATACCTATAAAACTTCTCTGATACTGCTTTACGGCAGAACGTTAATCTTGTGTTGGGTGAGGGGTTAGGTGCAGGTGGAGAAATGACAGCAGTGTGGAGATATTTTAAGATACATGAGGATGACAAAAGTAAAGCAGGCTGCAAGCTTTGTTATGTTACAGTTTCAGTTTTTCAGACCTAAGTTTAGCGTAGTTTAGACAGGCCAATTTCAGCAGCAATCATATTGTTTGTTCTGTCTTAATAAATGCTGCATGTAACACAAAATTAATAATAAAGAAGAAACAAGAACACGAGAATTGTGATCTGAAAAATACAGATTCATATTTTATCCAGAATTATTCCATATGGCTGATGTGTTTTGACCAGACTTGCAAAACCAAAGACCTTGGTCATCGAACAGGGCAGTGCACTCTTATGAAGAGGATAATATACTACGTGTTATGAGCTGATTATCATTTACCTTGAGAACATTCCTGACTTCTGGTGGGATCTCCAAACCAAGGAGACCAGCAGGAAGCTCAGGCAGGATGTCAGTTGGTGCAGGCTGAGGTTCAGTTCCAGGACCAGGGGTCTTGCCCTCTTGCAATTCCCTGTAGCCCCAGAAGAGATATTGTGTGGTAGCCAAAATCTCAGAGATGGATATTTAAAGAAATAACTTTGCAAGCTGCATGGCTAGATGCCAAAGGAACTAAGTCAGAATGTAATTTGTCTGAAGACAGCATTTAATGTACTGATAGTTGAGAAATTACCTTATAAGTTTAAGCTCTTGAGCAGCTTTTAGGATGATTTCATGCTGACGTTGAGAAAGGGCAAGTACATTTCCTCCACCTGCTCCTTGTTGTGCTTCAACTGAGCCTTCAGTCAAATTTGTAACAGGCACAGCAGGAGGTGGAGGCCTATCCAAGGGAGTCTTTTCCCTGTGCTCCTCATAGCGAGGTCGGCGATCTTCATAGTCAGGAGGATACCCTCTCTCTGCTGGTGGTGGAAGTCTTGAAGGCCTATCCCATTCTGATGGGGGTGGTGGGTATGGTGCCTCTTCCTCCCGGTACGATGGCTCATCCCTGTACTCACGAATTCTAAGTTCTCCTCTTCTCCTGTCATCATCATATGGGTATGGGCGACCTCTTTCTCTTTCCTCTAGCCAATGGCCATCTCTATAGGGTTCTGGTGGTGGCATGCGGGGGGGATAGTCCCTCTCAGGTGGAGCACGCTCTCTGTCCCATTCAGACTCATAGTACTTGGCATCATGCCGATACTCATCAGGAGGATACTCCTGTGGTGGCCGCCGGTGATACCTGTCTTCCCCGTGACCATAATCCTCTACATAAGGCTGACTATACCCCTCTTCATATTCCTCATGTGTTGGACCTGGCCGCCACATGCCTCTTGCCATTCCTCGACCCATGGGTCTTCGTCTCACTCCTCCTCTATCTATTATCTCATGGGGAGGCAGAGGAGGGCCTCTGCTATGTGGTGGTTGCCACCCTAATTCTCTCTCCATTCCATCATCATACAAGGGCTCCTTCACAGAATTCATCATTTCATGAGGTGGCGGTGGCACACGGTGCCTGCCTCGTCCTATATCCGGATGCACTGGGTGGCTATGAGGGTCATGTCCATGGTACACAGGATGTCTTACTGGGTCCATTTCACCACCCTCACTGTCAATTCCATGACCTAATGACTCGTGATCCATTGGCCCATGCGCTGGGTGAGGGGGGTGTCCTCGCCCTTGGTGCATAAAACTAGGATGCCCACGTGGGGGGCGACCACGACCAGGTGGAAAGGGGGGTCTCATTCCTCTCATTGGAGGTCTCCTTTCCCCCCAGTAAGGGTCTCCTTCCTCTGAGTACTCTGATGATTCAGGCTCTTCCCAGTGCCTATCCACTGGCTCTCCTCTTCCCATGGGTGGCCCCCCTCTTCCCATAATTTGCCCTCCCCTTACTAGAGGAGGACCCCCTCGTCCCATAGGGGGACCACCTCTTCCCATAGGCGGACCACCTCTACCTAAAGGTGGTCCTCCTCTACCCACAGGCAGGCCTCCTCTTCCCATAGGCAGACCACCTCTACCGATAGGTGGACCGCCCCTTCCCATAGGAGGACCACCTCTACCTATCGGTGGGCCTCCTCTTCCCATCTGAGGACCGCCTCTAACCATAGGCGGCCGTCCCCTCATCATTGGGGGCCCTCCTCTCCCCATATAGGGTCCTCCTATTGGCTCTTCATAATACTCTTCCTCTGTTGGGAAGTGATGTTCCTCTGGCATCCACATTTCTTCAGGAGGGACCTCTGATTCCTCACCAAACTCTTCATATGAAGGATTTTGCCAGTGATAATCTTCCTGCTCTTCTGACATACCAGTGTCCTCTTCAGGTGGCATATAGTCATAGGACATTTCTTCCATCTCCTCCCCAAGTGGAACAGCATTTGGTCCCCTGAATGCTCCACGGCCCCTCTGCCCACGTCCACGCCCTGGTACTTGGACAGGTACTGTGGGCTGACCCCGCCCTCTACCAGGGGGAGGCCCTGGAGGCTCTGGTCTTGACTGCATTTGAGGCTCCTGTTGGATACCAAGGGGCTTTGGAACCACTGGGGGGTTGTTACTTGTCAATGATGCATCTGGTTTGGGGGGATTTTGGGTCACAGTATTTTTTGGTGCAATAGAAGGAGAAGCAGTTACCAAAGGCTTGCTGTTAACAGTTTTGGGTTTTTCACTATTCCCAGGAGACTTAGTGCTTTCCAAATCCTCTACATTTTCATTTGTTGGTAATGTCTGAGGAATGGGGTCATTTTGGACAAAGAAACCATCATTTGCAAGCAAGTTGTCATCTGTCAAGTCTTCAGCATTGGACTTATCTAGTCCTAGTTCACTTTTTTCTTTTTCAGGCGGTAGCTGCCCAGGTGATTCTCCCAGAGTCTTAGAATCCATATTAGTAGATTGTTTGGTGGCCGTTTGTGCTTTAGATTGGGGATCCTGTAGCTGTTTTTGCTGTGGCACAAGAGGGCGGTCAAAATGATGTGGAGGACCAGGAGGTCTTGGGGGCTGTTCAAACCTAGGTTGCTGCCCAAATCGAGGTTGGTTAAATCTGGGAGGACCGTCAAATCGGTGTCTTGGTTGGTCAAAGCGAGGAGGACCATCAAAGCGCTGCTGTGGCTGGTTAAACCTTGGGGGACCATCAAAACGCTGCTGTGGCTGTTCAAACCGTGGGGGACCATCAAAGCGCTGCTGCGGTTGGTCAAATCTTGGAGCGCCATCAAATCCTTGCTGTGGCTTCTCAAATCTTGGGTTGTTTGCTCTGAGATGTAAAGGGCAAAAATACTATGAAGATAATATTTCTTTTACCGACACTCAGCCTAACAAAAAACAAAACATGTCGATTCTAAACAGGTGGTAGTTTAAGTAATTTCAACAGCCCACTTGAAAACTTTACTAATAAATACTAATGCAACAATTTATTATCAAAGGCCAATCTTAAAACAAAACATTTCCTACTCACCGTGGACCTCTAATGCTGTTTAAGCTGTGTGGTTGAACAGTGGGGGGGTCTGGAGGTCTGACACCTATGCCTGCAGGCCCACCAACCCTCACTGGAGGTCCTGCATGGGATTCCAATGATGGACCAAACCCAGTGGGCCGTGGACCTTGAGTTCTGGGACCAATACCAGCTGAAGAATGCTGTGCACTTGGGTTTAATGACTGCTGATGCATTTGCATGTCTTGTCCAGGGTACTGGCCATACTGACCCATTATCCCACTGTTGTACTGGTTTGAAGCATATGGCACCATGGCAATCAAAGTGGCGACCCTTTCTTGGAGGTGAGCATTGGTGGCATTCATCTGTTCCTGCCACTGCTTCCATTGGTGTTCATAGTCCTGCAGTTGGTCTTTGTGGGGATAGGCCTGGAACTGCTCATACCATAGAATGAAGGATCGATCCCAGTCTTGGAATAAAGGAGTGAACTGCTGCTGTTGCAATTGATAATGCCTCAGCTGCATTTCAGCTGACATTGACTGCAACAAAGTACACAAAGAAGATTATGGTTTAAATGTTATTTCTTACATTTAGGGAAAAAATACTAACACTTTAACTGTCTCAAATGGGGGCTGAGACAAAAGAATTATAAATAATATTATATAAAATACAATGCTTTTATTTCACCTTTCAGTTCTGTATACGTTACCTGTAGAGCATGGGAATAACCACTCAGACAGCAGCTATCATAGAAACTACAAATTACTCACCTGAAGATCTGCAGGTTGCTGAATCAGCTGCTGGTATTGTTCCAGGATCTTCTGGAGCTTTTCATGTTGTTGCATGAGAGCCTGGTATTGTAAGCCTGCTCTCTGCTGTTGCACCTGCTGCCATTGCGCTGCTGCAGCCTGTAACTGCTGTAGACGGGCAGCCTCCTCTGGGTCTTGTGGGATTTCAGGCTTTAAACAGAAACAAGGCAAGACTGAGGCAACACATGACTGCAACTTACTAAGAAAAATTCTGAGGGTAGTTTGAGATGGAAGAGATGATGGACTTTTGAGAACAAATCAAAGTGGGCAGCTTTTGTTTAAACAGGCCTTGGTATTTTCTGACTATTGCTAATGTTGTTTTCCTAGCATTAAATGACCCTATCTGTCAAGCATAGAAAAAAGACAAGCTGATGGCATGACCATGTTAGTCCCATCTGAAAAACTAAACAACTATATTTTAAAACTAGGCACACCAGTTAGACTTGCAAATATGCCCTCCATTAGTATACTGTGTGTGCTATTTAACCAACATCCTACATCATGTGAAACACCAGGAAGACACATTTGGTGTGTGTGTGTTTGTGAACAGCTAATGTGAGGTTATGACCATGAACAACACAGGCTAGCAACGATTATGGGTTGGATGCCATTTACCCGTGTCCTGTTAATAAGTACTAATGCTTAGCCTTTTCATGACAATGGAAGGAAGTATGGATTCATTTTTGAAAAGATACGATAATACAGAAAATTCACTGAGGAATCACTTCATGAGCAGGGGTTGAAAAAGTCAAAACCCACAATTTCCGGCTCTGGCTCACGACAGAGTCATGGAGGAGATATTGCAAAGACGGGAATACCATGTATCGTGTGTACTGCTCTTTCAGAAAAACTAGTTTGCTGACAAGACCAGAGACTTTACACATGAAACAGTCATGATGCACAATAGCAGCATTAAGCATAAACTGTGAAGGGGCGGATGATGAAATAACGACACCTTAGTCAGCTGTATTTAGAAAGCAGGAATCTAATCACTCTGCAGAAGACTGAAATGACAACTAAACATAAACACAGCCCATCAAAATGTAAATGAAGGCTTGCCATTCATTAAATACACTGAGGAAGACTGTCAAATATTTAGTTTGGCCATGCTGAAGTCCAGCATGCAACTGCTAAAATAGTTGTGCCTTTAAAACACTATTTCTCTTTGTGATGTTTTCCTTTAAAATAAAATGTCTCTGTAAAAAATACTATTTGTTACCAGAACAACTAGGGATCAATATCTACAGACATGATGGGGGTAATGATGACGACATGAGAAAGGGTTGAGTGACTTACTGTGTCTATAACTGTAGGTGGTTTTCCTACATTTTCACTCTGGAAATTCATGCAAACAATAAAAACACTGTTTAAATAAGGTAATAATTGATTATTCCTGTACACTGTCTGGAACTGGTTTTGGTGTGTTCTTAAATGCTGCTAAATGTTATACTTGAAATACTTTAAGAGCAAGACACCAATCTAAAAATATTTCAAGGATCTAGAAACTGTTAACAATTCAAAACACGTGTGGAACAGGTAATTGTTGTTTCTTAGTGAATAATGGAAAAGGTAAAGCCTGACACGGTTGACAATTCATCCAAACAATGAACCACATTTTAATAGAAGAAATAAAATTTCACTACTGCAGTTAAAGCCTGATGCTACATATTTTTTGACAACTGTGGTTTACAGACTTTGAGTAGACACCAATAATAAAATTCAGGTGACATTACCTGAGGACAAGTGAAGCCTTTTTAAGTTGACCACAATTTTAGAGCAACACCTTTTGCATACAAGCTGCATTACTCTAATGTAGATCTGTAAACGGGTTCTGATGCGTAAATTGGTGCAGTTCTGCTGTAACCAAGATGTGTCTGAACTTACATATCATAAATTACACATGTCTAGGAAAGGCTTACCTTTATGTCCTCAGGTGGTGGAGGAGGTGCTGGAGGCTCCTCTTTTGGAGGGGGCGGAGGAGGTGTAATTTTCACTGCGTCTGATGGAGGAGGAGGAGGAAGAGCTTGACTTGAGGGTGGTGGCACAGGACCGTCTCCCTCTTTCTGATTTTGTTTTGCTTTCTCTTGTTTCAACTTCTGTAGATTCTGAAGATGTTGTTTGTACCAAAGCTGCTGTTGTTCCTTTTGGAAATAATTAAAGAGCAGTCAGAGAAACCACGTAAGGAACATTGTTTTTTTTTTCTTGTGTGTCTAGCTCCTTAACTGGTACCGCTGCATTTTATTAGTAAAACAAATGCTTTGAGACGTAGACCACATAATAAAACTTGTTTGTTGTCTGATAACTGTAAAAACACATCAGTTAAATCATTTGTAATTGGTCTGTGTATTGGCAAGAATCATAATATGATACAGGGGTTACAATTCAATTGTATTATAAAGCAATACTGTAAGTAAGGCAACATGGTGCACTTGTTTGAAATCTAATTTTAGGAAAACTGAAGCAGCATAAACAACACATAAATATGGGAAAAAGGACAACAAACAACCATTTATGGGTCTGGAGTTTATACATAACACATAGCCAACTGCCTGCCATAAATCTTTGCATGTAAATTATTAATAATCGATACTGTACCACACAACACAATATCAAGATACTTAAATGTATCAATATTTTCTTTCTTTCTAAATTTGTGGGCAGCTGTGGCTCAGGAGGTTGAGCAGTCTTCTACCAATCATAGGATCAGTGCTACTATTCCCGGGTCCTCCAGTCATATGTCGATGTGTCCTTGGGCAAGACACTGAACCCCAAGTTGCCCCTGATGCGTCAGGTCAGCTGCATGGCAGCTCTGCCAACGGTGTGTGAGTGTGTTTGCTTATGTGAGCGAATGATTGAATGAGAAGCTGTTTAAAAGCGCTTTGAGTACCCATGAGGTAGAAACGCACTACATAAGTGCAGACCATTTACCAAAAATGGTAAATTTAAAGCTGAGATCTACTGTCAGTCATAGGTAAAAGGACAGCAACAGGATATGACCTGATGCATGATTTAATATAATCCATATTTAAAATCTTCTATATTGAGGCATCACTAGTTCACACTTCTAGAACGAAAAGAGAGGAACTGTGTGTCGAGGTGTCTGAATATGGGCTATGGTGGTGCTGAATATAAAACAGTTCAGGTCTAAACTGTGTGTGATGAATAATTGTGTGTTTGCAGGCACTATGTTCTATATTTACAGAAAGGAAACACGCTTAATGGTAATTATGGTAGATACTGGTGTGGTTTAGCGCTACCTGCAAAGATAAGGGTTTGTCGTCTTCTGTCTTAGTTGAATCCTTGGTGCTGGCCTCTGTTGGTTTGGGAGCACTGTTGTTCTCCGGTGGCTTTGATGAGGGCGGCTCTGGAGGAGGAGGATGCGGCTGGGGTTCGGTGGAGTGCGGCTGTGGCGGAGGCGGGGGAGGCTGCTGGTGACCCGGCTTGGGAGCAGGGGGAATCCTCGGCGCTCCAGCACCAGTGTCTAAATGTCCTGCTCCTTCTGGATGCCAAGATGACCCAGAATACCCACCTGAGATCGCACCACCGTAGGCAGCCGCACTGCTGCCGTGATGCAACACGGACTGCAGCTGTTTCTGGTGCAGCATCTGGAGCTGCTGCATCTGTTGGAGGTGCTGCTCCTGCAGGCTGGAGAAGAGCGAGCCGCTGGATGAGGCCTCGAAACCACCGAACCCCGTAGCCGGACCGGTGTGGCCGCCGGGCAGCTGTTTACGGGGCCCAGACCCTCCATAGTTTTGCGACTGGGATCCACCATAATTCCCCCATGAGGGATACATGGCGAAAAGCGAAGCGGTGTACCGTTACGCGGCCTTTGTGCTCACATATAGCCGGACCAACGAATATAACAAAGCTAACAGCTAACGTTAGCTTCTCTTACATAAAGTCGGCAGCTACATCTTCAATTCCCGACAGTATCAAGCTGCGCTAAACACACACACAATAAATACCACCTCTCTAACAACAGTTACCAGGTAAAGAAATGTGCAGGTTTAACCTGGTGGAAAAAAAACGTTTACAAAACCAGACGTTGCTGAGCCGATGCTACAGCAGCAGACCCGAAAGCGCACGACTGAAAGCGGAAACACGTCACAGCCTATCGGTGACTGTTTCCGGTAAAATACATAAAAATAAAAACATTATTATATACAAAAATACATATTAATACACAATTAGGACACGACTGAACAGTTATACAGTATTTTTATGACATACAATGTAAATTTTAATTTAATAGAGGAAATAAAGAAGATAAGGAAAAGTCATGTTACAATACCATATTTATACAAATATCTCATGCTTTTCTTAGACGGTCTGCTACATATCAAAGAAACATTTCTAAGGAAAATAATAGTAATAAGTAGTAATAAACAGTAGTTTATGCTAGAAAATATAAGAATAATCGTTATAACAGAAAATATTAATTAACAAATTTCGTTGTATACCCATGTTTGCTGTAACTGTTTAAAGGCTTTACTCTTTATTTGATCATCTCGCTGTTGAGCTGCATTCAAAGCCCTGTGAGTCAAGATTTGACTTTGTTTTTATGCGAATGTGAAGCATCTTTAATTGTTGTTATGTATGAAAAATGGTATATAAATAGATCATTTTAGATAGAAATTTGAACGTCAGCTTTTATTATTATTATACTACTATTATTATTAATAATAATGTTGCTGCGTCACTTATTTCCACCCTGTTTATAGTGTGCTTTGTAAACTAATTTCTATACATTGTAATTAAATGACATCTCAGTTTAGATGTCTTCATTTTGATAATAACAATTATTATACCAGGCAGAAAAATCTCAAACATGCAACACGCAAGAAAATACATGACATTGAAATAAAGCAGCACAAAGCCTTGCATTTCTGACCACAATTGCTGCCAAAGCAAAGACTGCCTATGTCCAGCAGCTGATCCTGGATCTCTGTTGTTTGAACACCAGAGGGAGACATTTACAAACACATACTCTACCAGTCAACAGTGTGGACTCATAGAAATGAGCATGTTTTTGAAAGAAAAGCACATTTTAACATCTAAATGATCATAAATACAGTGTATACATTGCTAAGATTGTAAATGACTTTTGTTGCTGGAAACAGCTGTTTTTAAGGAATATTTACATAAATATACAGAGGCCCATGATCAGCAAAATCAGTATTGTCTTCTTATAGTATGTTATATTTGCTAATGCAAGTTAACTAATTTAAAAGGATAACTGATCAGTAGAAAGCCATTTGCAAATATGGTCGCACAACTGAAGTGTCTTTTTATGAAAAAGATGGTAATTCAGCAGCAACACAACAACAAGAACAATACTAATATAATAATAATCAAGGAGAGGAAGTATTTAATCTGTAAAAGCATCTTAAAAAGGTGATTGTTGATGTAATTTTACTTAAGTCAAAAACTGAAGTCAAAAACCCTTAAAAAATGGAGGATTTGTTTTTGTTGTGTGTGTTCATACGGTCTGCATGAGTTCGTTCTCAGAGCTTCAGGAACCAACTGTGTGAGTACAGAATTGTTCAAGAACAGCGGAGAGGATGGTAGAGAGGGCAACTGGAGGCAAAAGACCAGTGACTTTAGGTTGCCCTTGAGGTCTGATACGCATAAGAGTATTTTTTTCTTAAGATCACCAGTAAATCTGTATTAATTTTGACCAGAACCACTTAAAAAGAATCGTTAAAGTGGATTAATCAAGCCCGTCCTGTTTAATGTCTCCCGTTAATTAGTTTGTCAGCAGTGTTTTAATATCGCCTAATGACTTCATATTTCACTGATGACATTAAAGGGGTGTTAAAAGAGGGGAAATGGCCCATTCAAGATTCAGTTCTTTTGCTTAAGACGCCCTCGATGAATAAGACAAGGTCACGGAGGCCTAGCCTTTAGGGAGAGATACATTATCAGGGGATGGGGGTGGGAGAAATCCCATAGAGGAAGCACTCTCCCCTCTAAAACAGCATGACGGGCACAATGTGATACAGTTCTGTCTTAGAACAATACACTGCACAGGGAATTCATAATACAGCTTAGAGCAGCCACGCTGTATTGGATGGCAGGATTGCCCCACAGTGTACAATAACACTGATACTGGGGACTAATGCCTGGAGTGTTTTGGATGGAAATAATGTGACCACTTGTCACACTGTTCATTTGGGTGTTAGGAGTATTTAAGTGTTTCTTGACCATTGTGATGAATGCACACACAGGTGGCAGTTTATTAAATACAAAAGTTCTGCTTAAAACCCTTCATTTAGGTGATGTGTTTCAGTTTTTGTTAAAACTACATCCAGAATATGCAGGTTGTTGCAGTTAGTTAATTGTATTGTGTTATATTGACAGGTCTTTCTATTATTTTCTCTATTTATTTGAATGGGGTAGAGATAAATAAGGAAGCACTTCTCTTTAAGATGCAGTACAACTGCAGCACAAACTACATCCTAAGTGTCACAGACTATATCATAAAAAACTACAGTCTAATATTTCAAATGCGTTAGGAGTTAGCCCTTTTCAATCCTCATCAGCACTTTCTTTCTTTAGAAGGAAGAACAAAGAAAACAGAAATCGTAAAGTTGTAGCTCAGAGTATTGAGGACGCTGCATTTTCTCTGTGATGAAAATCCTATGTTAAACAAAATGCTCAATGGAGGCTAATGGATCCCAAACAAGTCCATGTGCTGCTTCCAAAATGCTTTGTTTGACAAATCAATTTTCCCATAACCTGGTGAGGAGAAAAGTGATGTGGATTGATCGACCCCCCCGACTTTGTTTCCAGAATATTGTTTGATGGCTGGATAGATTAATTGGTATGACATCTGAAAGCCTTCTCTTGACTGTCAGCATCCAAGCCTCTGTGCGTCAATCGAAGCTTGGCCTAATTGTCTCCTCTATAAAACCTCAGTTCGCAAATTACAGATGGCCCCTATATAAACTATTCCCAATGTAAGACCCCAACAATATCACTCCGCTTAATCAGACATAGGTGTGAATAGGGGTGATGCTGTGCTGATAAGATAGAGCGCATTAAAGGGCATCACCAAAAACGCTGGGCCAGCACATCTTTCATACGGCAAAGTAGATCTGAAATATCCAAATCAGACTCTGTGCTCATCAATCTATAGCAGTACATGCCATTTCAATCTGGGAGCTACATTTAAATTAGAACAATTACTGTGAGGACCACAAAGAGCAGATCACTTAAATCAATCACCTTGAAAATGCAGGCTACAGTATGTACACAGGCTGAATTTCTATTCATTTATGAATCTATTTATTTTTAATGCTGTGTTGCTTATATAAGTCTCCAGTTATGTTATAAACAGTATTGTTATAAAAGACTGGTGCAAATAATAATAATAATAATAATGAGTGAAGTCAATTTAGTGTAGCTGTTTCAGTGTTAGAGTCCTGGTGTTGTTCACGCTGACACACACTCATACAGTGCTGGGAAAAAGTATTTGCCACATTTCTGACTTTTAAATTTTTTTGCTTCTTTGTCAAATTTAAATTATTCATATCATCAAACAAATTTTAATATTAAAAAACATAGCCAGAGTAAATGCTGTTTTTAAATGATTATTTCAATTACTTGGGGAAAAAAGCTGTGCAAACCTGCCTGGTGCTATGTGAAAAAATCATGAATCAACTATGATTAACCGCATTTTTTTTGGAAAGCTAATTCCATTTCATTTGCTACACCCAGGCCTGATTATTGTCAGACCTGGTGTATCAAGATGTTACTTAGAAAGTTTGTGATATGAAGCTCACTAAAATATCTCAGAAAGCAACACATCATGCTGCAATCTAAAGAAAAAAAAGTAAAAGTCAGTGTTCAACCATAAGACCTGGACCTTTTAGTTTTAGGCGTTTAGGTGCAAAACTAACACAGCATTTCATAAAACGAACATCATATCAACAGTCAAACATGTTGTCAAGCAGGTTTAGACAACTTTTTTTCCCTTGATTGATTAAATCATCATTTAAAAACTGGATTTTGTATTTATCAATGTGTAATATTAAAATGTGTTTGATGATCTGAATCATTTAAGTGTTGCAAATATAAAAAAAATCAGGCAGGGGGAAAATACTTTTTAACAGAAATGTAGCTATTGTTAGTTTTAATGGTAGCAGATTATTAACAGATTATTTATAGAGATTACACCGTGGCATATCGTTTTCTCCTAATCCCTTTCTCTGGTTGCATTTGTAGGAAAAAATCTGAGTGGGATTTTTCCTGTGTACTGTTGCACCTTGTGTTTCCTGTTCAGAAGTTCAAACAATAAATGGCTCAGCAAACAAGGGAGGAAAATAAAACCACAAACAATTCCGTATCAGGCCTTTAAAATCACTTTTTTGTTCAACTTGATACAGACTGTGGATTTGTTTAGGCGAAAGAAGATTGAGACAGAGTTGTCAAAAATAATAAAATCTTAATTTATGGTCTATAGTGTCATTTTTCTGCATAAAAAGTAACAATAAAACTGTAGTTAGTCGGGTATCAGCCCTCCACATTTCATCACCATGTATTTATCACTCACAATGACTAATTGCCTGACTTGACTTCAATTTTGTGGGCTGGGTTCTCCACAGAGCAAGCTGCTCGGCCGCCCACCTCCCTTCACTGGCAGCACCTCCCTATCACCCCAACACACCCACTTGCCTTTGAAAAACTGTAATTGAATGAGTTTATGTCGTCAAATTGATTAATCATATTAATTTGTACTTATTAGTGGGATGGTTGAAAGCAATGACAATTAGATTAATGAAATTAGTTAATTCTTCCTACCCACGCCATACTTCCAACTATAACGAACCAAAAGAAAAAAAAAAGGCAGAGAAAGGGAGATTGTTATGACAAAATTGGCAATCAAGATTTGGCTGCTAATTGAATGTCTGCTTTTATTAATGATGAGGTTTTTAAAAAGACCTTGAGAAAGGAATATTAATTGATTAATCAAAGGTCAAAGTATACAAAGCAGAATATATACAAATTTCCTTCACATTTCATTGTGAAGAATGCTGCAATATCGTTCACACGATGCTAAAACACCTGTCATTAAAAATGTCTTGCTAACTGAAATGTATATGCGTGATGTTTTTGCTGTGATGTAAAAGTGACATTTAATCTCAGTGTTTTGTGATTATAACATCTGACTTTGCAAATACATGGATGTAATTAAAGTTACAGTAATAATGATTTGTCAGTACAGAGAGTCCACTGTAGTAAAGTGTTGCACAGACGTGTGGAAGTTGCCTGACCACTGATCAGTTCTGCAGGAAGCCACTTGTCCCAGTGGGACCACAGCCATACATTCATCATGCCTGTGTGCCTGTTGTGGAGAAACAAAAGCCACATAAATATATGTAAATCTAAGTAAACAGAGTGGGAGATCCCTTGCGCTGATAGACTGCTTTGAATTTCATTACTAGCTGTCCGGCAGTTATAAACGATACTCATGAAAAATAAATTATTGTTCGATAAGATAAAGATGAAATGTAATAGTTTATGCCACCATGAATCTGATTGTAACATCCACACTATTAGAAAGGCCGATAAGAGCATTTATGACTATTTGCTTTGTGTCATGAAGGGAAGTGGGCTATTTGATTAATACGTGCAGCTAGATGGCTCCAGGTTCAACAGACTGTGTTGTTTCGTACGACTTAAATGGCTCGTTTCTATACCAAAATGTGAGCTGTCACACATTTAAGATAAGCAGGTTTATGACACGTTATGCATTTACAAAGTATGATGTTGTATATGCATGCATTGTAAATGCAGGTGAGTAATGTTTTTATTTTCACTGAAGAAATATTCACTTAGATGGCAAGATGCTATCTGCTCATGTGGTCTATACAAAAGTGTAAAATAGGTGGCTTTCCACATTCAAAAAACATATTAATCTTGCTCATAGTTATTCTGCAGGAATGGATTACATCCGTTCAATCACTGCACTGGTGCAGCGTTTTTATACACTTATGCATGTGCTTTGTGAGGTAGTTTTAAACGGTTCTCGCTAACTAAACTAAACACTTTACAACATTTACAACATTTTATATGACTTTAATTTGAACCTTTTGAAAAAATGTACACAAAAATATGTATTATATGTTATATTTTAGTGTCCTTTGTTTCTTTATTTAATTCCATTTGGGCTGCAATTATTTATTATTTTCATTATAGATTTATTTGTACATTAATTCCTTGCTTATTCTATTAGTACTTTATAAATTATCAAAATTTCTAAATGCCTAAGTGATGTCTTTAAATGTCTTGGTTTGATCAACAATCTAAAACCCAAAGATAATTAATTGAAAGTCACATATAGCAGAAAAATACAGCCAGTTATCACAACCAAAAAACTGGAATAGATTAATATTTTACATTATCGTTTGATTAATTAATTCAGTGATCACACAAGGTTGTAACTGTCTTTATCTTTTCTTAGTGCTAAAAAGCATTTTTACCACTGAATTGTTATTGGATACCTGTTTGCCAATAACAGCCTGCAACTCTTGCTCAGCTGGTCCCATTTCCTTCTTAACACTTTAACAGAAACTGATCTAAGTAAGTAACACTTATCTTTTGTCTCAGCCCGT
>OMLM01010233.1:17530-43002 GCA_900302695.1 Helostoma temminkii | reverse complement strand
TTGATAAAAATAAGGTGCAGTGCAGTGTGGCCATGCTGGCAGAAATGTGTGATTCCTTCATTTGGTTTACCCTCACTTGCAGACAGCCATCCATCCATCCATCCAGTTTCTGGACCACTTAGTCCCCGCAGGGGTCGCAGGTGTGCTGGAGCCTATCCCAGCCGGCATACGGGGTACACCCTGGACAAGTCGCCAGTCTATTGCAGGGCCACATATAGACAAACAACCATTCACACTCTCACTCACACCTACGGGCAATTTAGAGTCCCCAGTTAACCTGACTGCATGTCTTTGGACCATGGGAGGAAGCCGGAGTGCCCGGAGAGAACCCATGCAAACTCCACACAGAAAGACCCTGGCCGACCCAGGAATCAAACCCAGGACCTTCTTGCTGTGAAGCAACAGTGCTAACTACTGCACCACCATGCCGCCCTAAACATATACACTACCAGTCAAAAGCTTCTTCTTCAGTGTTTTTTTCTTTTATTATTTTCAGTATTGTCCATTAATACAAGACCCAAGACATTAATAAGACGTTAAAATATGACAGAACAAATATGTAATTGGGTGTTAAATAACAGAGAATGTGTATTATATTTTAGATTGTCCAAAGTAACTACATTCTGCTTTAGCCATCTCATGGCATACAGAGTCAGAAGCAACACAAGTGCTACTACAACTAATGTACAAATTCTTACTATGGCAAGAATAAGTCTTTGTGCCTGACCTTTGTGTCTAGTTAGACATAGAGAGGGTGAACAGACGGTTCCTGGGTTTGTAGTTCCCACTGTGAAACATGGAGGAGGACACAGTTGTTGACTTAGTCAATACTGAGGGCATACTTAACATACTTAACCAGCAGGGCTACCACAGCATTTTTGCATGTCATCCCATTTACACTTGGTGGACTCTTTTTCCAATAGGACTTGGTTAAGTAAGAGATATTTGTCAATATTTGTTGATGACTTGGCCCCCTCAATCACCTAAAATAATTTCAGTCAAGATGGTTTGGTATGAGTTGGACTGGAGAGTGAAGGATGAGTACAACAATTAGTAATGATTGTCTCTCTGGGAGCCCCTTCAGGATTGCTGGAAAACCATTCCAGGCTACTACCTCATGAGGCTGACAAAGAATACCAGGAGTGTGCACAGCTGTCATCAAAGCAAAACTATCGAAAATATAAGCATATTCTTTTTGTTTTTTGCATAATTAAATGTGCGTTCTTTTATAGTTTGGATATCTTCAGTATTAATATACATTGTAAATGCTGTCAGTGAAAGCTGCAAGACCTTACAGCAAATTCTAAAAATGGGTAACTAGTGAAGTGATGCCAGAGTTAGAGCCATGCGCTGCTTAAAACCCTGCCTGCTGCATCCTGCACTGAGGCAGTAGACAAGATTACTCACAATAAGAAGCTTGTGAACTCAACTCTAACTTTTAAAGATTTATAAAGCCATGCCCTTTCTTGGTAGTTTCTTTTTCTTTCAGTGGCATTAGAAAACTTCTTGTGTTCGATTTGGCGTCAAGATTACTTTATTCTCCACCTAGAACATTTTTTGGTTGTTTGTTTGTACTAGTGAATCACAGAAGGTACCAGCAAGTGATTAAAAGTGTTGCAGCACTGTAAGCAGGCAAACAGTTTATAGACAAGTGCAGCGTATATGTCTCAGAGTCTTCTTTGGTAAAAATATGCAAAACTGAGAATTAATCTACATATTTATTCAAATAAAGATGTTGTCTCTCTTTGAAGATGCACTTACACACAATGCTGGAACCACAAATGTTTTCTGAATAATACATTTTATTGTTGGGGTGAAATATATTCTACCTCGCACATCAGTGTGTATTACCTAGCTTGCCTATGAGCAGCAGATGACAAAAAATAAAATACTATTGAGTGAGTAGATGATAGACAGATGTCACTGCCTACAAGTGCACATACATTTTATTGTCACCTTCGATGTTGACCTTCATTTGTTTTTAATTTTTGCTTTAGGTTCTGCTGTGAGACTTGTCACATTTATAAAATGTTCAAAATATGAAAATGAATTAACATTAAAACAACCTAAATATTTCAAGTAGACATAATAAATACACATGACTCTACATGTGTGATTTGTCAGCTGAGCCACCATTAGACATTTAAAAGCTGTATCATCCATGTTTGATGACAGTAACCACACACTCTGGTTGATGTATCGTGCGTAATTTTAAATGACCTCCATGAAGCAGTTTGATACAGAGACACCCTTTTAAAGTTAATTAATCATCCTGATAAAATGCAGTAATTCTCCATACGACTGTCAGACATTCCCAGTCTCATCAATGTCATCGTCTTTGCAGCTTTATACGAGCTCAAATCTCAAAGGTCTATAAGTTATTGCCATTACAAAAGAGATTAAAATGAAATCACATTCACATGTGAATATTTTGACATAAACAATTGCTTTGACCCAAAGCAGTGTAATCTTTTTAACACTTAAAATGGGACAGGAATACTGTGCTTAGTATGCTTGTGAGCTGTGCAACTAGTTGTCTCCGGTTGGCCACCAGCCATGCTCCGTGTCTCATCAATGGGATCTAACATTGTTCACTGACTGTGACAGGTTAACAAAGAAGAAGTGAAGATTGGTTAAGGGAATTACGCTAAATCACTAGTGTGGCAAATCAACTGATTTGAGAAAGCATAGCACTGAATGCACTTAGCATGAATAAGAGCTTGAACCGACTGAGCTTATTGCCTTGAGCGTTTTGTGTATGTGTGGTGTGTATATACAATTTGCGTTTTTGTGTTACTTTAATGTTTCACTGGTGTGCCTTCTGCAATCCTGCATTCTTTCCTCTTAACAAGCATTCTTTAGCTCCTTGAGGCTGTGTTTCAGCTATATATCGCTTCCCTTGAGCTGAATGTTAATGCTTACACTTACTTTGTTAATATTTACCATAGTTACCATGTCATAAACTAAAAGTACTGGACAACTTAAAAATTGGACCCAATGTTGTCGCTAGATGAAAAGTCAGAGCAAATAAAAGTGATTAGACATTAGACATTAGATAATGTCTGCTTTAAGTTTCATGGCAGTCTATTAAAAAAATTGTCTCAGGATCTAAACTGATGAATGTGACACTGATTATATTTGTGTGTCAGTTACCCACAGTGAGGGACACATAGGGGCCCATAGAGCTACACAGACAGCAAGTCACACTCAATGCTTGTGTAGTGATCAAGATGCTCCACTGAGAACTGTGACTGTACAGAGTGAGAACTAAAATTATGTAATACATAAGAATAGATAGATATTTTGGGTACATATTTGTCAGTTAAATAATAAAAAGAAGCTTTGAGTGGTTTGTTGGCAGATGAAATAGCAAAGGGAAAAAAATCTCCAGGTAACACTCGAAGCACCTGTGTTTGCTCAGTAGATCAGTATTGCAAGATAGCACTGCCTGTAACAGGATGGTCATTGTTGCCTTCAGGCTCTTTTATCCTGCCAGACATACAGTACATCTTCCCTCCTGCGGTGCAAATCCTGAATGAATCCCCTGCAGTCATTCTCATGTAATCTTGACATGCAGTCTTGGGAACAAAAGGTACACTGTTCAGAGTTACTGGATCAGTATAAAAGGTTGTGATACTGTAAAGTACTTAACTGTATACTGCAGGAATAAAGTATAACTTTGTGGCCTGAGTGCCATAAGTGGAGCATTACTTTAAGTGTCCAACAGCAGCATAATGATCACTCAGGTCATCACACAAATTGAGCGTTGCTCAGTTTGAGGACTGCTGAGCCATGCAGTTACAGTTTAGTGCAATGAAAATTTTATTTTAATGGTATCATTAGGCTGTAAGGTCAATATAACAGCTCAATAAGTTATACTGGAAGTAGTTTTTAATTAGCAGTCCACTAATGTGTTTGATAATGTTAATTTTGTCAACAACTGTATCTCTTCCTTTAACACCTAGAAGTGAAAAATGGTGTATAAACAAATAATGATGACAATATAGTAAAGCAAAATTGTGATCACATAAATTGTCTGGCAAGTTTAAATGGTTGATTCACTTTTTACATTTAGAAGCATCTAGTGTATTTAAAAATTTCTTCATCTATTTCTGACAAAATTTTAGTGTCATCTATGATGTCATCTAATCATCTATGTTATGTGTATATAATTCTGACACATGACAAATAGGGGAACATAAGGTTATACTGACCAAATGGTACCCAACATACAGCAACTGTATGTGGACTTCAAGTGGGAATATTTAGCACAGTCTAAGCATGAAGTCAATCAGTCTGCAAACTCATGAGTTGTATCATCTCACAGGTTATGTCTAATACCAAATACATAAGCAGAATACACAGACATCGCGACATCACAGTAAGTAAATAAATTAAACTCTGTTGAGCTATCTCGACACCAACTGTGTGTGTCAAAGATGCTGTAAGAGAAGGCTGACCTTCACAACAGCAGCGCGCTTTGCACTTGTCTACGGCTGTTAGCTGGCCACATGAGCCCATGCATATTTGATGCAAAACCTCACTCGACCTCTTCAAAACTAGAACAGGAAGCGAGTCTTGTGACAAACCTCCTCAAATTAGACCTATTTTAGTTCTTTTGTTTCTGAAACATCTTCTACACAGTGACTGTCTGTGATTCATCGCTGTTTTTGATGGTTTTAAGTGACAGAGCATATCTAGGCCCTGAGTTTGTCATGGTTTAAATAGGCCAAGTGCTGACCTAATTGCTGCCACTTTTGTCAGTGGAAATGGGACTGATGCTGAGGAGAGGAAGAAATACAAGTGATGCTTGAAAACAGAGATGACAAGTAATAAGATGCTCTGCTAAAGTGTAACGATATGGAGATTAAGATGCAATATGCAGCCGGTGGTTTTCTAGGTTATCTTGACTGTGTAAATTGCCATGGTCACTGCATTAACACACACACCAAAAATGGCTGGCTCTTTTGACCCTAACTTTATAAAATTAACATGAAGATGAAACTGTTCTTCAGTTAATTTCCAGCTCTGACAGAACAGCAGGTTTTGTTAGGCAGACATTAGAGCAAAGAGATTTATCGTGGCGGTATCGTGACCTTTTGACTGGTTTGTCCCAATTTGATAGAAAGCTATAATGTGGCTATAACGAAGCTTTGATTTGTTCAAATCCATGCTCTCTCCTGAGGAAGCTAATGTTGTGGTACTGTAAGGTCGGCTTCTATCTCTTTTAATGCTACAGTATTGCTTTATTTGTGCTTTGTTCTGCTCTTCTCCCAGTTCTCTCTCGCTCTCTGCCCTCTCTCCCCACCCCTCCTGCAGCTGCCACTGTCCTTATTTTTGACCTATTTAATGACCTGGACAATGCCCTGACAACATAAGGAACCATCAGATTTTGTCTCTACGCCACTGCTATAGCTCCACTCAGCCATCGGCAATGTGTTGAACATGTGGGAGTTGTACGGTTTAACAAGACTGAATTTCGTCATTGTTACCTCATAGCACGACTGGAACATTGATGTGTTGTCTGAATAAACTTCTTATTCTCACATAGACTTGATTTGTGTCAGTTTTCCTTCTAAAAATGTCTTCAAAAAGAAGGTTTGGCATAGCAGGAGTTATTTCAGGGTATCGCTAACATCTGTAAATGGCAAAAGCAGAATTATTGTGGGAGTGACAGTTGCTTAAAAGTATAAACTGTTAACACTGATGTGACTCATGCCACTAAAATCTGTTTTACTTCGGCAAGATTTCATGCACTACTTTGCAAACCTGGGGACATTTATGTTTAAAACACTGTGAGATTCTTGAGTGGGACTGCTCTAGTTTATAGCCCCTTTCCTTGTCTAGATCTGTTAGAGCAATTGAACTTGTTCAAATTTCAAAATTATTAAAGAACGAATAATCTCCTGAGGAGACACGCTAAAAGCAAACTCCACATAACAACAGAAGAGGAAGCTCTCAACTTCTCAGCGTGACATCTGCAACAGGATTAGCAAATTGCTGTGACAGTCTGACATTTGAACCCTAGGGTAGAGCTAGCTGGTGAAGTTAGACTGTTGATAGTTGATAGTGATGGGGTCCTGACAGTGCCTGTTGGTATTATTATAAATGGTTGTGCTGCACCAACAGTATCCCTGCAAGAGCTTGTGCCATGGTTTTTACGATGGGGCAGATTTAAGAAGGATTGGCGGGTAATCCTCCAGGGGTTGCACATGCTGGGAGATAATGGCTCACTTCAGTTGCAGCACTGACACAACAGACACGAGGTAGAAAGTTGTCCCAGTCATTTATTGTCCCAGAAATGTTAATGACCAGGTGGGGATGTATTGCAAAGAAAAGCACACTAATGGCCAATGGCTAACTAATCAGCAAACATGCAAAGAGATGGATGTTTTTTTATGAATAATAAACATCAACAGAGAGTTTGCTGAAAGTTTTGTCTCACATTTTATTCAGTCTACAACACTGATATTTTTTTTCATTTTTTGTAACATTTCGGAAGAAACAGTCTGTTCAGTTCCCAAATTTTACTCCAATGCAAGTACGTCACTCCTAGAATATCACATCTGTAGATCTACTGGCCTTTCAGAAATGCCTGTGAGATTTGAGTGTTTACTGTTTGACTCAGTGACAAAAGCATTTCAGAAAGCATGAATGTGCAAAGTGCTTTGCTGCAGGTCTGAGTCTGAGGCAGATAAAAGTGTGTTGTTGTACTCTTATTTTACTCTGAGGGCTTCTGCCATTTGCAGAATAGTGTCAGACTATTTTGTAGTAATTTCTATGATCGCTTGCACTGGGACATTTGAAATGTCAAATATATCTTTATATAATTTTTGAAGTAGCTAAAAATAGTATAGATGGCTTTTCTCTGATGCTTTTAGTGTACTCAACAAATTCCAAAAATCCATTTGCCTGATAAGCCTCTCATTTTTGTCTGCTCGTAAGTGTGCTAATGCAGCGTGCCAGCTGTAGACCTTCACTGGCCAAAACAGTATCAGGCTGACCAGAACCTTATCTGAGCGCAGAGGTCACAGGTCACGCTGAGACTCATTCATTAGAAAATGAATGAGTAAGTCTGTGAGTCAACTTCATTCAGTTCATCAAGCACTGACCTCATTTAGTGACATAAGGGTTATGTGGTCATGGTGATTTTTTTAAATGTGGCTGAGGAGAACTAATGAGTCAGTGACATTAATGGATTTTCACCCTAAATAATGTCACATGTTAATGAATGTGAGGTGAGGGCCACATCCAGAGCAACATGTTTTTGCCTACGGTGTTTACGTAGCTCTACATACCTAAACTGACCCATGTGGTATTGGTGGATGACAGTTTTTCTTGATTTTGCATAAATAAATTGAATTTTAACCATTTTAACTGCTGCTATAGTGACACTTCAATTTTATGCTAAAGAAGATTTGTCAACTTCTGTGTGCATGATTTGAGTAAAGAGTAAGCATTTTTATCTTAGTTTAGACATTTTACTTTTTCTGTTTTAATTATGAATGATTATGTCTAGGGGTGGGGCTATTCGTCGACGTAATTGACGTAATCGATTACGAAAATACATTGACTTATGTAATGTGCATCGCATGTAGGGAGTAAGATGGTTGTGTGTAGTGAGAGCATAGAGTCTGGTGAAGAGCGAGCGAAAAAAGAACGACCATCTGAAGAATGGGAGTATTTTAAGCAGAGACCAAACAACATAGTGCTCTGCGAGCTCTGCAAATTAGAAATCATAACAACAGTACCACCAGCATGCAGGTGTCAGCCAAAAGTCAATTAAAAGTCAACCAAAAATTAAACACAAAGAATAGTTTGAAGTTTAAAAAGTGTTTAATGAAATGAACAAACCAAAAAGCACAATGGATAAAGAAATCTCATGTACGTTGGGTTTAGAAAAAAGATAATTAAAAACAGATGGTAAGGTTTAGTATCCCCCCGGACGTATTTTTTGACACACGCTCTCTGTCTGCTGTCAGGAGTGTGCTCACCTGTGTATGCGTGTACAGGTCGATTTGTGTGTGTGTATGCACATTGGAGAGGAACTCTGCCATGTGCAATAACAAGCGACCATGTGCAGAAATGTTGTTGTGTAAATAGATAAACAACATCTGGCTATTTAGCCTTTTTAATAAAAGAACAAGGTATAGACATGTTCTATAGGAAAGGAAAACTTAAATGACTTTTTATTAGTCTCTAAAAAACTGAAACGTTTTTGTTTGGGGAATAATACCCTGCAGTGCATGCTTTTTCATATTTGTTTGTTTGAAGAGAAGATTGAATAAAATATTAAAATATAAATGACTGACGAATTGAATTTTTTTTAGTAAAAATTTAAAAATAAAAGAACTTAAACAATCTATAAATTAATCGATTAATCGAAAAAATTAATCGATAGATTAATCGACAACAAAATAATCGTTAGGTGCAACCCGAATTATGTGTGACCAACAATATAGTGCCACAGTTATAGAATCTGAATTTGCAACTGTTTGTTTTGTTTTAGCCTTATTTTGTACCATTCACACCTTTTTAATACTAAACAAAATTTCTGTGGGGCCAGTTGTGGAACATGAGGTAGAGTGAGTTGTGCACCAATCACACCTTCTCCTATGCACATCAGAGTGTCCTTGGGCAAGACACTGAACCTTGAGTGGCTCTTGATTGACAGTGCCTTGCTCAGCAACTCCATGCGTGCCTGAGTGAATTAGCAACAGAGTGTACATTTAATTTACACTATGTTCTGACAGCTGCTGATCTTAGCCAGCATTAAATTTCTGATGCCTTGCTGACCAATGTCTACAACAACACTAAAACCATCAGGGGTTTTCATGTTGATCAGTGATTGATTGTTGGTTGGTGTCAAGTAAGTGCAACTAATTTATCATTCATCACATTTTTATTACAGTAACACTTATAGTCAGCAACCGAGCACAATCACTCTTTGGTCTTCAGAATTTTAATTAGCCTCATTAAGTGTTAAATATGGTATTTGACTCAATAATTTGATTAATATAATTAATAGTAGGGCTATGAAAGAATGTGTGTCTAGTGTTACGTTGTTAGCGTGAAAAGCTCTAGCTGCTGATATATTCTCTTTTTTTTACAGTAATTTTTGGCTCACTATCTTTCTTCTACTCTGTTGAGTGACCTCTAATGCTCTTTATCAATCTAGTCCTAGTTGTTTGAAAACATATTTGTTTTTGACGCTGCTCTCAGGCACAGGCCAGCCATTTTTGTACACAAACCCACACAAAATAAGGTATACTTAGAGTATACCTTATAAGTCCCCTACAGTCTGCCAAGCCAACTTTGTTAATAAAAAAGAAACCCAGTAAACATAGACAATGATATTTAATTATAAGATTTCAAACAGCACTGATCAATATGGTTATATTATAGATATAGTATGGATCGAATTAATGAGTCAAAGTAAATGTGTAATGTGAAAGGAGTCACTTGCAACTTCATTGTTTCAAATAAACAACAACAAATAAATTATCTACATACTGTATAATATTCATATTCTACACTTTTGTGTTTTGCACATTTTACATTTTGCTAATTTAATTTGAAATTGAATTTTACTTTTACTTATTTCAACCTAAATACAATAACCCATAATGACAAAGTAAAAATATGTTTTACAAATATATTCAAAATTGAGAACTGAAGTCTCTCATTTACAACAGTATTCAGAGACTTTGCTGTAGCACTCTAAATTGTGGCCACATGCGTCCTGTTCATGCTGGCTTTATTTCTTTCCTGAGTTATGTGTCAAACTTGACTGTGTAAAATTGAACTGACTGAACAAAGTGGAGAACTGAACACCTGTTTTTACATAGGGTCCCACAATTCACACTTCATGTCAGGACAAAAACCAGGGAATGAAGACCATGGAAACCTCTGTAGACTTCCCCCATTTTATTATGATGAGTGTTCCCAGGAGGACAGTGGCATCAATAATTGTGAAATGAAAAAAGTTTAAAACCACTGGGACTGTTGCATAAGGTGGCCGTCCAGCCAATAACCAGACTAGAAAGGCCTTGGTCAGGGTGGTGACCACAAACCCAGCGGTCATTCTAACAGAGCTTTAGAAATCTCCTGAAGAAATGGGAGAACTTGGCTGAAGTACAGACATCTCAGTAACAGCCCACCAGTCAGGCCTTTGTGCCACTGATTGTCATTTGGCTAGAGTCAAACCTGCATTGAAGCATGGTGATGGCAGAATCATGCTTTGGGGTTGCATTTTATTGGCAGGGACAGAGCGAGTGCAGAGGAAGGAAGAATGCAGCCAAATACAGGTCCTTCAAGAAGTCCTTGAAGTGTCTATGAAATGTTGAATGAATGAATTTTATCATAATGGCTTAGTATATGTGATTGATGGGAAAAAATAATAAATCTACAAAAGAAAGTGAGTCAAGGTGTATGAACATCTTCTGAAGCAGCTCAATAAAGCATTATACTTATTTCTATTCTGTTAGAAGAGGAACTTTGCCTGGTATAATATTGGTTTGTTTCAAAATCTATAAAACTACTCCCTCTACTCTCATTCTAAGACAAACACCGTGCTCCGCTGCAGTAATGTTTTTAACACATGGCTTTAACAATTTAACAAGTTTTTCTTTTTTTTGCTTTTACATCTCATCTTTTTTTAACAATCTGTTACTATTGTCGTAGATTATATTTATTCATTGAGTGCGCATCTAGTGATACCACAGACTAGTTTGTGAATAAAATAGAGAAATGTCCTTAGGTTTTATGTCCCAGTTTTATATTTAGTGTTCAGCAGCTAGCGTGGTGCCTTCATGGTAAATTATATGCAGCACTTCACACAAGACTAAGATGTATGCTCTTCAAACTCTGAGGCTCACCACATTGAGATTCCTGTCACAGATCACACTCCTTTTAAATTAGGTATAAAAAAATAAAAAATAAAAGCTTGTATTTTTATGCTCAAACAGATCAGCTACAGCTACACTTTGGGATCAATGCCTGGAGAAAGTATGGTGACCCTAATTTTGACAGGCAGTCGTGAATGTCTCTGCCTACGGCTGTGTGAGTGACGCATTGCAGGCCTGATTGCACCTCATCTACTCAACAACATACAACATCAGAGAGCTTGAAAATTACTGTGAACAGAACATGTTTTATTTTGTTAAATTGGCTTCCTGAACATTTTCACCACATTAATCTCTTAACTTCCCATTACATAGAGACATAGTACAATGCCATCACATTAGGAATAAAAGATGTAACCATCTCTGAATATTTCCCTTCTCCTTTTGACTTAGATTAGGTTTCCCTGTACTATCTCTCCATATTATCCAGTGTACCACAGATAGACAAGTGTAAAACATGCAGTTGAAATTATGTCTATATAACAGTTAGTGACAATGAAGGTACAGCAACTGAGTAAACTGGACCGTTACAGTTACATTACAAAATATGTATAATTGTATATTTTACCCTGTGGTATGTGTTTATTTAAATTGTTGCTACTTTGACCAAACAGCATTTACATTATGAGTGCTGAATATCATTGAAAATTAGACTTGTAGGTTGTCAGAAAGAAATAAAAAGTAAGGAAAAGGGAAAAGAAAGATGATGAGAAAGAAAGAGAAATACAGGGGCAGGCAATATTATAGTAATCTTAACCAGAGTGATGGGACCCTGAATCAGGAGCTGGAGAAAATAAGCTCTGTGGTGAAGCTGCATTCACTTCATTGCTTCCTCATTCCTGCTCTCTTTCTTTGAATCCCCCTTCCCCCTCTCTCCATAAGCATTACCCAGCTGGATGCTGTCTCCATGGCAATTCTTATGGGTCTCTTTGGCAAGGTCACCTTCACCAGAGAATGCAACACAGAAAAGACAGAGGAGGACAACCTTCAGAAAATGTAGCAAAATGTTCAAATTTTAAGACAGAGATGGAGAGACACTAACTAATAGGAAATGACAATGGACAAAAATAAAGATGTCTAGAGAGACGGAAGAAGATGTTGACAGAAAAGAGCAAGTAAGGAGCATGTGGTGCACAGACGAAAAAAAAAACGTCTCAGTTATGTAAACCGCATGCTTGTGCTGAGACTAATGTTGGAGAAACATGTTTAACAAAGTTTGTAAAGTCCAGCTCAGGAGTCCACCGTACTGTCTTGGATGAAGTTCCACATCACCTGTAAATAACTCACTGCATGCATGTGAAGTGGCCAGCTGGCAGCTGCATTTCTTCTCCTTTGCTTCATTTCACCGTGACATGCCCTTCTTCCTTGCTGAAGTTCACCCACTCTGGTTCTGCCTGGCTGCGGCCCCAGCCTGTACCTCCCACAGAGTGTGCTGGAGGTGGCCTTCGCCTGGGGACATCAATATTTCAGGATCTCTTTTCTGGGGCTACACGAGCTTCTCAGATCCCAGGGGGAGGCGCTGATTGAGGGGCGCAGCAGTAAGAAGAAGGTTAGAGCTGGAGACTGATAGGTGAAACAAATCATATATGATGGGGGAGTAAATGATACTGGGGAGGAGGGGAAGAGACAGGTGTGTGGATATGAGAAGAAAATTAAAGTGTGAATGATAAACAAATGAATAGAAATAAAGGGAAGAACCATGAGGTTGAGTGAAAATTGGGTTACAGAAAAGGGTAGTTGGCAAAAAAAAGCTATTTCTCTTCTTTTTTGATTGTCATTGGATTTGTCATTATCAGTGCAACCATAACAACATCAAATGGTGAACTTCTTATAAGATCTTATAAAAGACAAAATGAAAAAAAAAATTATGCTGATGGCAACGATCTGTGTATTTACAACTGGAAATCCATTAGCTTGAGAAGCTTGTTGAGCTGTAATAATGTATTGAAAACAAGGCAGTAACATACAAGATGAGAAAACAGAGGAAAGTGGGCAAGAGACAGCTGAACCTACAAATGGGCAGCAAAAATGGAAGATAGATGTACATAGTTGATTGGTCACATGAATCGGTGGCTGTATGGATTGAGAGACAATACTGCAGACGCAGATGCATATCCCTCCTAAGTGCTGATGACAGACCTTCCTGCCCTCTCTTCATCCTTACCCTCTCATCCTTTTGTCTCAGTGTGAAGAGCTTCACTAGTCAACTGTTGCTACGACTACAGCTGTTGCCACAATGGTGGTCATTAAGGGTTGTTACCATAGCGAGAAGCTTCCTGGGGGGCAATCAGAGGTGATACACTGCACCCACAGCAAGAATCAATACTTTGGGGTTGTTTATGGCTGTAAAGTTAAAGCAGTATTTGTAATTTTGTATTTGTAATTTTGTAGCCAGTAATATCTCTACATTGAACATTATTTAGGTTTTTTCACTTGAGGCTATAATGACAATGATTTTGAGTTTAAGTTCTCTTAGTATTTTCAGTTTTTCTAACCAACTAGTGTATTTAAGGAAGGTGTATGGCTCCCCACTTCATGACACAGAAGTGGAGAGCTTAAGAAGAATGTGTTCTCAAACACAATATTGCAGAGAATTTGAGTGTTTCACAATTTCGAGAAAGCAATTTTGTTAAAAGCTTCAAGGACTCCAGGAAGATCTCAGTATGCGAAAGCCAACGGCGAAATGTATGTGACCTTCAAGCCCTTCAAGGCAGCATTGTGTGAGAAACTATGATGCTACAGAGCCCCATGTGGGCTCATGACAACTTTGGAAAACCATTATCACTCAACACAGTACATACATCGCGTCTAGAAATGCATCCTGAAACTGTATTACACAAGTAGGAAACCATACATCAATTCAAAAGTTCTCTAGCCCTGAGATCTTTTCAGAGGGACTGGTTTTTGAGAAGAATGGGCATAGGTTTAGCTGTGTAAAAGACAGAGGACACTATCTAAATTGTTATCAGCAAATGCAGCATCACTGATGTGGCCACGACATGGTTGATTTACATACATATGTGTGAAGGTACCACTGACGCAAGTATATGGGGTTATTAGAGAAACATATGCTGTCATCAAGGCAACATCCTTT
Source organism: Helostoma temminkii (assembly GCA_900302695.1). Taxonomy (NCBI): domain Eukaryota; kingdom Metazoa; phylum Chordata; class Actinopteri; order Anabantiformes; family Helostomatidae; genus Helostoma; species Helostoma temminkii. The sequence continues at coordinate 29,004 of OMLM01010233.1, read as the reverse complement.
TCTAAGAGGTAAGTGAATATTTCAGCAGGACTATCCCAGGCCTGAGTCTGCATGTGCTGAAACAACGTGGCTTCATATGGCTTTAGACAGTGCATGTGTTTGACTGGCCTGCCTGCAGTTTGGATGTAATGTATGTAAAATGTATAGAGCATCATAAAGAGGTAAAACCAACAACAGTGACCAAAGACTGTGGAGCACTTAATGCCTTGTAACCAGCAAGAATGGGCAAATATTCTACTTGCAAAAGTCCTGAAAAATTGTATGTTCTGCTTCCAAACTATGGGAAAACTGTGGCCCTGATGTGTGAAATCAGGACGTGTGAAATTCTCTTATTCTTTCTGGGGATGGATGAAAAGACAGCATGAAAAATTGCTTAAGATTGTTTCTGAGACCTCAACCTCTGCTAAGACTTTTCCACTTGAACATGCAGTAAAAATCCTCTTTCACCCTTATCTCTTGCCATCTATCTTAAGATATCTAGCACTGTTGTCATTTGAGCTTAAAGTGCAGGTGGTTCCTGTATATTCCTGCACGAGCTTCAGTGTTATTGGCCAAAAGTGCACAGTAATGTGTCAAATAAGATTCTCAGTCAGTATCAAACTTATTCAGGTCAGGTGAGAAACAAAACCAGCATGGGTGATAAATTTGAAATGCCCTAACCAACTTTCCTCAGACTAAAGAAGCTTCCTGGCTGAATAGCAAAACCTTTTAAAAGTTCAGCTCCGGTGACTCAGCTTATCCCAACTTGGATGCCTGGGAATCTTCACTGATACTAAATACATAATACATTTTTTGTCTGTTACCCATTTTACAGCATGAACATTTGTCAGAAATGATGGACTAGTTAAAAAATTAAAGTGTGCCACAGCGAGATAACTTATAGGGGACAAGAAGTAGAGCAGGAAGTAGAGCAAGGAAGTAGCACTCACAAAGCAAAGCCAGACTAAAACGAATCTCTCTGAATTCCCCCTGGAGTCAACTTTACCAGCGAGATATTTAACCACAATATAAATGACTAATTATTTACTCAGAAGAACAGAAGATGTCTGAGCTGGAGTAGAAGTTTGTGGCAAAAAAGTGTTTTTGTTTTGATGTACAACAACAGATGAAATAACAGAATTTGCTGACTTGAAACTTTTTGAATTATTAATTGAAAAATAAGGTAGCCACCCAGTGTATGGCTAAGATCCTTTATAATTAAACTGCTAAAACTGCAAGAAGAGAATCTGATAAAATATCTATTGGATAGTATGAAATATCAATCAAGTCCTTGGCCTTGCCCTCCCAACCACATCCAAATTTTAATCACACTTCACCACATTGACTTCACCCTCAAGTTTTTGTGCTGATTTCCAAAACACGTGGGAAGGCGAATGTCCATATGTATCAGACACCTGCATGATTCTATCTGAGGTTTCACCTATCCACGACCCGCCACTCTGACTCCTTATGATTGGTTACCTTTGAGCACCCTTAGTGTGGCTATACACCTGTCACTGACAGGAGAGAATGGAGGGACAGTGGGTAAATCCTCCACATCCAAAGTGGATTATGGGAGCTCTACTCCCTTGCTGCACTGCCTGAGTCTGCCTGCTTTTATAAAGAGCCCTGCAGGGAAATGGAAAGGATGACAGCATGCAGATATTTGATACAGAACTGTGCCCAAAGAGGAATAGGATGACATGTTTGCTGAATCTAAAAAAAGAAGTCTTTGCATCAATACCTCAGTGGAGCAGTCACTACTTGCTTTATGCATTTTGTTTTATGAGTATGAAAAGAAAAGTTTAAGGAGCAGAGGATGTTTTTGTTGATTTGTAAAACTGCCTGGTCAGTCAGATCAAAGCAGGATTGCGAGTGATAAACTGTAAATGTTGACAACAAGGTAGAAATAGAGAGAAAATCAGATACATGAAAGAGATGAGTGCACAGGGTTTATGAGAAAGCAATTAGACAGAGTGGCAAAACAAAGATGTTGGCGGTTTAACAAAAAGAAACAAGAGATGAATGGGAGCTGACAGAGACATGTGGCTGATGAACAGCAGAGAGGTTGTTTGGCCTGTAGTGAAATGGTTAGATATGAGTCAGAGTGGCTGCCTCAGACAGCAGGAAGTGTGTCACTGTAGAGCCAGGTGTATAAACCAGGCTAATGTTGCTTCAGTGAGATCCTGCAACAACCAGGCCTCCAGGTTAGCACTTACTGTTACTGTTAAAGTTTATGATGAAGAAATTAGTCCGTACACACTGTAGCCAAACTGGACCTGAGGTCAAACTAGAGTTGGGTGATGTGAAAAAAATATTATATCACAACATAAGTATTACAATTGTGTCACAATTTCATCACAGTTCTTTTTCGTGATGGTTTTCAAGACTATTTTGCAAATCACTAGAAGGTTGTCAGAAATGTCATTAGGTATCTTTTTTTATTTCAAGAAAATAGGAATCCTGTTGGAGTCTCATGAATAGCACTGACACATTTGATCATGGTTGCAGATGTCCAATTATGCTTCAGGCATTACTTTGCATCCCAGAGGACAGGTCATTACATTTATTTTCTGGAATAGGGGTTGTTATAGTATTAGCTAAGTAGATGTGAATCTCTCACACTCGAATGCAATCTGAGACTCACACACGGACCATACAGCAGACCTCTGGCTAATGAAAGATGAACCCAGTGGCAAAGCCCAAAATGATGTTAGGGGTATGTGAGGTTAGGCATTTACTCTGCATTAGAGCTTTGAATCCCCCAGAGAGCTCCTGCTTCTCTTATTAAGCAGCGGTCAAATGAAGGTCAGCTGAGGTCACTGATCAGCACCAGCTCTGTGGCACATATCCAATAACCACCCAGATGTCAATGATTTTCACTAGTGGGTGGAAGAAAAGAAAAGCAAGAGGGCACAAACCTCTTGTTAATATATTTTTCTGACTCAAACCTTGTTTTTTTTATTCACCACAAATGACAGAAAGAAACTAACGACAACAAAAAAGTAATGTAAACTGTCTGCATTGAATTTCTGCTTGCTTACTTAAAATATAAGTGGATCAAGTAGTATACAAATCTAAATTCTTAAAAAATATACAAGTATACAAGAGTATAATGTAAGTTAAAACTTATTAATTTCTATTGTAACTCTAAATATAAATATATTTCAAGAGACAAGTTTTTAAAATATCAGTAGCTTTTTCTGTAAAATTTAATGTCACTGTCAAGTTGTCTGACTATTCTGAACATGTGTGCCTTTGTATTCATAGAGTATAGCACGGTTAGCACTATAGCTCCCTTGAGTTTTTTCACTTTGCACTAAAATGCTAATAAAGCAACACCTGTGGTTAGAATGACATTTCCCCCTAGTTCTCTTCCAAATCATCTTTCAGCGCTCACTGTTTGTTGTGGCTGGATTGTGTCACACTAATTGACAGAGTTTTGATTGCACAGTCAGTCAGAGTTAGTTCTGATGATCCTACAGTTGTTTTAGCAACACTTCATCACACACGTCACTCATTGCATCCAGGTGTGGTCAGACCAGAAGGAAGACTATAGAATAGACTAAAAACAGCTCTTAAATAACAGAGGATGCCCTTTACAGAGTAGCAACTTCAACTGAACCACAGCAGTTCTCCTCAGAAAATTATCAGCTTGATATTTCTGCTTGTGTCACACAGACATTTGTCACTAGAAATAGTCTACTGTTGTGCGTCACGCCAGCCTGCAATGGATGTAGCCTATAACATTTAATGACAGAGTGCAATGGCAGCCTAAATTTAGGTTGTGTTTTGTGCTGTCTGTAGGATGTTTGCTCTGAAACTGCAGTAAGGCTTTGTAAAAACAACCTAGCTCACTGAACTTATTTCAGAATTTCTTGTTGGACACATTAAGTTGTCTGACGCCCTGTCTGTGCTGCACACTCTGAACGTCACATCCTGGTATGAAACATAAGCCAAAAAAAAGCTATGACTTTATAATGTTAGTGAACACTACCCAAAAGTTATATTATGTAAGTTGAAAAATGTTTCTGCTGATTCATGATATGGTTTCCTGAAGTTTAACTGCCTCAGGAAGCATTTTCCTAATCTAATCTAAGGTTTTAATTGAAATGCTTTATCTCTAAAGATGTACCAGTTGGCCTCTTCAAAGGCTAAATGATTTTCCAAATAAATGAAAAAGCTGTCAAGACAATAAGCAGTTTTCAGACAATGAATCATGTTAACACAGTACGATAGCTATGCACATACTGATAAATGAATACTAAGCTGGGCAGTAGAAATCCAGTGAGAAATCGTAAATTGAGCTTTGAATTTAGCCAGGTTTATCATGAATACATTCTGTGTTGGATGCACATTGATATAAACATTAAAAGTTTATTAAAATCATTAAAAGTGAATTGTTTGTTATGATTGTTACCTGATAAATCATCGTTGTTTTACAGGATTTCATCTTCGCTGAGCCTGCTCATCTCTGACCTCAACAACAATCAGTCTCTCCAGAAAGGTATGGCACATTTGCAATGTTTTATTTTATTTTATTTCATGTTATATTATTTTCAAGCCTCTGGGCTTTGATGTTCTATCTTCATTAAATGCCTTTTGTTAGCATCTCCTAGACAGTTCAGAATGGGACTAGAGAGCTAGTGCTAATGAGACAGTGGCCTGCTTGATGGTGTTATTCCCGGATATACTGAAATGGCAAAGCTGCCTGGAGAATTAGCTCCTAGGGAACAAAGACAGAGCATGGCTTGACCTTGTCTAGATGAACTATGATGGATCTTCAAGGCATTTATACTGAAGGTAGCTGTCAAACATAAAAGTATGATAGTGGGATGAAGTGGGTGGCCGGACTTGTCATTTGTACAGGCTAATAAATCTCTTGAGGGCTCTTGTTTGCTCAGGCCAAAAACTGATCAGAATAGAAATGTCAGTGTATTTGATGATAAATACTTTGAGTGTAACTTGCGTTGTGCCGTTGCGCATATAAAAGGGCATGTTTTGTCATGCAGATGCATGCACAATATTGCGTGCAGGGCAGTGAGAACCGATGGAACATGGCCACGATGCTCACCATTCTTAGAGTCCTCCTTGGGCTTCCCCGAGGTTCTGCTGTGGACTCTAGATTTCATACTGGATTAATTTAATTTCAGCCTGAATCTCCTCTATAGGAGCAAACTGTCCAGCACACAAGCATGTGAAGAAAGCCCTTCTTTACATTCACCCACTACTGTTACCTCTTCCTTCTTGGATTGAGCCGAATGGTTGTTGCACTTCAAAGGAAAATTCAATGCAGGAGACATAAGTATAATTTTTTTTGGAAAGTGTACAAGGCATGAATGAATGTCACAAGGAGCCATGCTGTGTACCCTGTTACATTCCTAGTGACACTGATTATACCTCCTTGGTTTTTGTATTCAGAAACAAATCAATATCCTTTCTCCAACTGTTGCATTACTGATTTTTTGCTCCATTGAGCTGCTCGACAAAGCACACAGTATCTCTACATAAAGAAAACATCAAAGGCTAAAAAGTTTAAAAGCTCAACTTTTTCACATTCTGGCATAAAAAAGTCTTGTGCATTTTTAAGCATGCTGACCTCTGCAAATATTTATCAGATTAATATTACCTAAAAGAAAATTACCTTCCATGAAGGGAGAGCAAGAAGCCCTAATGAAATAGAAATCAGCTTTTCACCACAGAAACTGAATTTTCATTTAATTTCTTAGAAATGCATTTTTAAGGATTTAGATTTGTACAAATTTACATTGTCGTACGACTTTTCACATCTTTAGTCTTTTAAATAGTGCACTTAAAATACTCCCCTGCTCACACTGCACTACTCTCATAGGATTTGGACCAGTGGTTCAGTTAATTGATCCATTAATTGATGCTTGATGCGGGCCCTACTGCTGCTGCTGTTAATAATGTATTCATGTAAGTAGATTTTTACAAATTAAAGGCCTTCATCCGCACCATCAGACGTCAAATCCTATGTTAGTGGTAAATAGATAGTGAAGACTTGGCTTGAGCTGCACGACAATATTAATAAATACTGTTTAGTGTGAAGTGTCTGCGGTACATATGCATGAAACATTTCATTTGAAATTTAAATGATTATTGTCATAAAAATATACATGCTAATTATGCAGTTTCTGTTGTTTATAGATGAAGCGTATGTATTTATGGTATTTATGTAAAGCATCTCAATATGTGAGACAGACAGACAGAACAGAGGCGACGGAGTGTTTGTAATTATGCAGGAGAAGCTATTGCACATAAACACACCAGATATTTGTTCTTTTAAACCAAGGAGAAAATCCTGCCAACGTGCAGAGTTTATCTTTTTTTCTTCTTCTTCTTCCTCTTCAGAGAAATGCCTTTATGCAGCGGTGACTGCAGGGAACATCTACCTTTGTGACAGTATGGCAGTGTTGTACGTTGAGTTCATTTCTTCACAGCATCAAAGAGATCCATCACTAAATGCCAGAGAGACATGCTATTCTCAAAGCTATGATCCCATTGCATTCACTCAGCCCACAATCAATTTACTCTTCTGTCTCCTGAGAGCTTCAGTGCTGCTTTTCCAATGTACTGAATTGTTGACGTTATTATGTTTTGCTTTCATATGTCAAGGGAATCTGTTTTAATTCATCTGAAGCATACAGCTCATTGTTCATTCAGGAGACAATATCTGTTACCGTGATTTTGATCAGTGATGTTCGTCTTCTGTACAATAATAAATCATAGACAAATCCTCATATTCCTTATTGCCTGAGCAGAAGATTTTATCCTCAGATTGTTTGCATGGTCTGTCCAGAACCCTAAAGACCTAAACATACTCCATCATATAAAAAGCAAGCTGTCATAAATGAGAAGCTGGATAAACTTGCATTTTTGCTTAATAAGAGAGAATTTTTTTTGTTGTTACTATTCCATGATTCATTGAAATCACTGCACACTGAAAACATCTACACTGTTCTGCATCCATAACTAATGCACATTTTGCCAGGAGTTTGTTTAACTCTTTTAACTTTACTTTAGCTGATGACATTGAAGCTAAAGATGGAGAGAAGTCATGCGTCTCGCAGCTGTGTGCTGCAGGTCAGGGCCAACGCTGCAGTTCTGCAGGGATTTATTTCTCTCCTGAGAACACTTTGTTCTATTAATTTGCATAGAGGCAGTAGATTGGCTCTAATGAAGTTGCAGCACAACTGCTCATGCAAGAGCTTTTATAAAACGTGGTTCTAAATGTTAAATCTACAGCGGCCAAAAGAATAAAAGTGCTGACACTACTACGGAATGTATATTAGATGTAAAATGCAGTGCTTCATTATTGTGTCATTAGATACTGAAAGGGTATTGTGGTTTATCAGTGATCATTGACCTTGGCAAATATGGATTTGTGGACATTAATTTCTTGACTGAGTGTAGGAATTAAACACATCATTATTGTACACACCCTGCATATTAACATACTATACAGGCTTACTTAGTCTCTCTCTCTCTCTCTCTGTCTCTATTTTTATCTATCTGTCATTCCAAGAGACAGTGACGCTGCAGTGCTACCTGTTCCTAATCAACTCTTGATGTAACAATATCTTTACCTGAAACCACAGGTGATGGTGTTTATAAAGGGTAGTTTTATATGTTAGCAAACGTACATATACACAGACATACAAAGTAATTACCATTTTTGAAAGAAAAGATGATTTTACAACATCAACTTGATCAGAAATACGGTGTAGACATATTATTGTAAATGACTATTTTAGCTGGAAACAGCTGTTTTGTAAAGGAATATTTCCATAAACACACAGAGGCCTATTTTCATCAAATATTAGTGTTGTCTTCCAGTAGCACGTCATGTTTGCTAATACATTTTATTAATTTAAAAGGACAACTGCTTATTAGAAAACCTTTTTGCAATAACACATTTGAAGACATGTTTTGATGAAAACATGGTAAATCCTAAGTGTGTCCGAAACTTTGATAGTGGTTGTGAACTTGCAGATTCTTCCCATTTCCCTCATTTGTCACTCATGTTTTCTAAAATATCTTATTGTAATTCGTTCTACTTTGGAAAAACATTCATCAGGCCCAAAACGGCCAGCAAATACCTCAATGTAATGGATATAACTACATTTATAAAACTAAACTAACTATGACCAAACTGACAAGCAGCAGAGCAGAGTGGTTTCATTTCAAGTCTTGTTAATGCTACGGTAATTTGCGTGTTGTACATTTACAGAATATGCAATCTATTACTTTATTTTATATCAGTCTTATATATACACCCTTATCTGCAAAGCAAACATTAATATTTTAGAAATGGCTCTAAAGCCTCAGTTTACATTGTGTACTATGCTTTAACTATAGATCTTACCATTTGAGTTCTGCCAGAAGACAGCTGGTTTTTCTGCAGGTACAGTTTCATAAGTGTTTCATGAAGCTCATACATAGCACACTCACGTTCTTTCATTGCACATTGTAAGAAGAGACTGGGACAAAATTAGAAACACATTTAACATTGCTAAAGACTCTTTTACTCATCTGCAGTTTTGGTCAGTGAAGAGAGAAAATTAAATTCTTCTGTCTTCCTCATTCCTTCTCATTAATAAAAATATCTGACTTGGTTGAAAGTGTTTCTCATACAAAATGAATATCAGGGTAAATGTGCCTATTATTAACATGTGGATTCTATTTTAATAACCTTAATACCAATTACTGGCGGTCTTCAGTATCAGTATCAAGTGACGTAGCCTAATTAATGTGACAGAGACTGATGCTTCAAATTCTCAGGTATGATCTCATTCCAGATAATATTTGAAGAGAGAAAGTATATTTTAGTACCTACAGTAGCCAAATGTTAATTGAGATAACATACTGTATATTGTTAGTTTTCTTTTAAATTAAAGAATACATTATTTGATTTGTGTGAACGTAATTTTTCCTCTATCTGCCACAGTTGGTGACTTTTATGGATAGTTTTTTGACAATATGGCTGCCCTGCCTGTTATTTTTAGTACTACTGAATAGTGCAGTTGTGGAAGACAACGTATATTTTACATTGACTTTTAAGCTCTGCCTTTTTGTTATGTCATCTCTTATGTCTTCTACTGCTTTATCACAATGACGGATTTTGATATTTCGTATGTTTTCACATGCTGTGTTGCTGCTGTTGTCTTAATACCAGACTTGATGTCAACCCCATGGATAATTCAACAAGGAGCTGAGGTTTTGCTGCATGGAACGACACTTAGGTGTATAGGAAAGCACTGTAGCTTAACATCTGGGAACTAGTGACAGCAGGAACCATATCCTGTCATTTGCACTTCCCCTCTGAGAATCTCTATCTGTGATGTCACACTCCTGCAAATACATCTCCCTTGCAATTCTGCGCCCTTCTTTTCTCTTTTCTCATCACCCCTTCCTTACTCAGCCTGATAAACACTTACTCTTTCTTCTCTATACATCCAGTGACTGTTGTGTATTTTTCCCTCCAATCTGCGAGGCCATCTGGTTTTCTGTCCTCATCCCCGTGTCTGTCTGCAGTATCATTGCTCTGTGAATCCATTTGACAAGATTAATAGAGTGGACCTCAGACAGATATAAGCCGCTCGTTTTGATAGGGATCGTAGGGAGGAGATAAGTTGAGTGCTGGTTGTGAGCAGATGAGCAGTTCTTTTACTTTTTCCCTTCACAGTGATTGCTCACCTGGCTAAACAGAAGGATTTAAGGCAAAAGTAAAATATCATTTAGAGATTTAAAAAAAGATATCCAATCACTCTGATGTGATATTAGATCAGTAAACATTATGCTTAAAATGTGACCCTTTGTATCTTCACAGGTCTCAGGCACATTGAAGCCCCCCTGCTGCCCTGAACCATACACAGATTAGCTCAGTGGCAGGAGGAATCCTACTGAAAAAGCTGATTGGCTTGAGATCAGATATGATATTTGTGATACAAACAGTATAGGTCATGTGGACAGTCAAGTACATTACTTTGTTTGAGATATAATATTTTAGATGATCTTGTCTGTCCTAATCCACAACATCATGGATTTATGGATGCACTGTCTCAGTAAAAATAGCAAAAAGAATATTTAGCTGTGATATGTTTAGAGAAAAACTAGTACAATAGTACCTAGTAGCTACAGACCTCAGGACATTTAGAAGAGATTATGTTCAAATAGAGACAAATACATTTTACCAAAAGCACTTAATGGCAAAATAACCTCAAGCACTTGGGGAAAATAGAAAATTCAGAGGATTTAGCAATGGAAAAAACTGAGTTGCATGAACATTCAAGCATAATTCAGCATAGATTGTATGTAATGTGAATTGCAAGAGAAATAAAATTGGCGCTTTAATATAAATGTAACAGATAATTGAATATTAGTTACAGTGATCATTTACACTGTTAGCAGTAGCTCATTTGACACTACTTTACAACCAACAACATAGACAAATCCACCACTGGCATTGGCCACAAAGGGAAGAACAATTAGTGCCAGATGCACTATGGTGCCATTGCATAGCCTGTGATGATTAGTTGCAATTTGGTTGCGCATGCTGTCAGAAATCAACGTTACACATACTCAAGATGCAATCCTACGTATGACCAGGAAGCATCAGCCTTACAGAGGGCTAACCTTTACTAACTGTTACTCTTACAATGAAAATAATTCACGTGAATACAAAAAAACATTTACAAAAAATAAATCACGTAATGCAAATAGAACAAGCACCTTTCTGTACATTAGTGAGTACTGTTTTGGTTGCACAAAAGCACAAGCTTGTTTTGCAAAAATGGCTTCAGTGGTTCAATTTACTTTTAACTGAAATATTTGACAGCAGCAGTTTCTATCACACGCTTCCATTTGCAAAGCTTTATGTAACACGATATTGAGTAAGCAACACTCAGTGTGAGGGTGTTTGACTGAATGATTGCTTGGCTGACCTGAATTTGGCTCTTTTATTTTTGTCATTCTGAATATGCAGTGATAATAAACACACTGATTGGGCCACTGAGAGTCAGTCATGGTAATGACCTTCATCTGCATTATTGAATGAGACGTGAGACTGATTTAAATTGTTTTCATTTGAGCAAACAAACTGCTTCACATTGGAATATATTGCTGCAGACACTGTTGAGACTTCTTTTTTAGCCTTATTTTTTTGGTTCTTTCACATTTAGTTCTTCATCTTGTCATATGTTGTATTTGTTTGTGATCCATGGTAGGTTGTGAGCCTATGTTGCATGTCGTCCTTACTCTGCCCTCATATTTTATTTCTTAAATATACAGTATAATGCATAGATTCCCACCAAAGGTTTTATTACATGACACTCACAGCACATGCTTTCCTCTGGAAATATGAACATTTAACATTCAAACCAAGACCAAATACTTTTGATTAATTACATAACACATACCTTGCAGCTATGCCTGGCACCCAGGTAAACTATGCACAACAGCAATCTGATGATTTC
>OMLM01010233.1:0-17510 GCA_900302695.1 Helostoma temminkii | reverse complement strand
ATTTTAACATTTATCTGCTTTTTATGTTGGCTTGCCCACCTATAGTGTCTACCCCTCCAGACACATTCTCTTCTTTAATTTTCTCATACACATCTCTTGAACTGTTCTCTCTCTCTACTTGTGTGTTTTCGTTTTCCAGCAAACCAATTTATCTTGCGAGCTAATTAACGAGGCTGGCCTCAATTATAGCAGTAATTGGACCATATGGAAAAACAAACCAAGACACATCATGGAAACAGTTCCACTTATATTCTCTTATGAGGATATGTTACTATTACTGAGGAAAGCTTTGCTTCACTTTGGTTTCTTTACTGTAGTAAGAAAGGAAAACATACCCTATGTTAAACAGTCACTGTAGTTCTTGCTTATGTAAGGGAATTCTTTATTAATTTCAATGCTCTGCCAGGATAAATGAAATGAAAACACTTACTGCATGAGGATAGTGCTAGTCACTGCTTGTCTGCAGCAAAACTGAATGGTGACTTGTCATCACAGTAATTCATGCACATTCAGTACTTGAAATTTTTGAAATACCAATGCCAGAAATAGAGCAGTAAAAGGCAATGCTTTTCTTCAGTCACATATTCATTATATCCTCTTGTGAGGACTTTTCAAAACAGGAACATTTGGGACCAGAGAAAGACTTTTTTTATTGTTTTTTAAGACTTTTCTGACTTGCCTTCTTCAGTTCAGGGAATATGAGCTCATATTATGACCATATTGACTTGTGCATGAACTGTTAGCAGTTTCTGTGTCCAAAAAAAAACAAACAAACAAAAAAAACATTGTCAGCAAAGTTTCCATTAAAATTAGTTTTTTGTGTATTCTTGCTGTGATTTTATAGTTTGATAGAATTACAGATTTGCACATTCTAAAAACATGTATAGTATAAAAAAAGTATAAAAAAAAGAAAATGTTGAAAAATAAACTTAGATTTGATTCCATCGCTAAACAGCATATAACAAAAAACACACAGATTTAGATTTACATATATTAAATCACATTATTCTATGTAACAGACAACATCTGTCACATTACATAAAAATCTGTATGTAGTAGCAAGCTGTGGATGACTCATAAAGACATCAGTAAAACAGTTAACTTTGTGGTAGAGCACTTGATAGGTTGTACAGGCAGAGCATTACAACATAGTAGACATAGACATTAGTCTTTAATTGAACACGGTAGAATACCACTAATGGTGCAAACAAACACAATTGTGAAATGTGAAATTAAAAACCATGAACATGGCAGAACAAGACATAGAACTCCTTACTTATAGAACGTGACATGAAAAGGTGGTAAACTGTCAATTAATGTCCACACACCATCACTGCGGTACCCAGAGTACTCCCAACACGCCTACTTCTCCCAACAGCTATAATATTTTCAGTAGATTACTGTAATAATATTAAACAACTTAAAAAGCTTCATAGCCTCATAGCCTTTATTATTACACTGTTAATCTATAGGGTGTCCTATATATTGAGAGAGAAGGTGTGTATGTGTGTACATATTATTACACTGTATTGAGTGTAAATATATTGAAGTTTTTTTTGGTTAATGTGACTTTAGATTCACAGGAAATGCATGTTTCTAAACCCATAATATTCTATATTTTACAACATTTTTTACGTGGAGGTATAATAATGTTACATTAAAAATCATCATTTAAAAACAGTACAACCATGTAAAAACATTAGATTCCCAACTTTCATTTTATAGAACAGCTATTAAAATCATGTGTTTTACTCGTAATATACTCATAAAATGATAAAGAGGGAAAAATCAATTTTTTTACTGTAAACGATTATTAAAAAAAATACAGCACATAAAGCATGGTACATATTTACCATGATTCTTCACAAAACTGAGGTTGTGTACATAAAGCATCATGCAACTAGCACTGCTTTTATGTACTGTAAACAAAACACTGGAATTTCCGCAGTGTACTTTTTGTGTCATGTCTCCTGCACGCTCTACAGAGGGACCCCCCCTCACTAAAACTAAAAGGACTGGTTTCCCCCAAGTGAGAATGTGATTTACACAGGCAATTTCCTGTTGTGTGCTACAAGCATTAAAGAGCAACTCCGAACAATATCCGGACATGATTCTCCAAACATTGGCAGGAGTTCCTATGTAAAAATGGCTTAGCAGACATAATGCTTTAATGTTTTCAGACTAGCCATGATATGACAAAGGAGCTGACACTTAGCACAATGTGAGAGTGCTTTTTCTGTTATGATATGTTTAGTATTTAAATGTAAGCTGTTACATATGTTTATTATGTTACACATAAAACTCTAAAGCTTGTGAAACCAGTCATGAACTTAAACATCAATATCTAATACTATTTATTATTGTCTGCGGAGGGAAGATCAGCTCATACTGTTGTTGTTATTAAATTGTGGAGAAATTGTTCGCAGTTTCTGTTTACACACAAGTAACCTTAACGTTTATTTGTGAATGCTAACATCTGATGAAATTATTAATCCTCTTTTAGCTCTGCTTTGGCTACTAATATTTCCTTTTTCTTCACTAGCTTGCTGCTAATGTTGTCTGCTAGTTTATCAGACAGTATTTGTTAACAACAGATCATAATTGGGTTATTATAAGGGCTGTTAAACCAAAACAACAACAATGAATGTAAAAGACTATTGTGGTCATGAAGGCTTTTCCTTGGTAATTCTAGTTCATTAATATGTTAGTTTCCTTGAGTTCCAGTTGCTTACCTTACATGGCATACAGTGATGAAGCCGTGTAGACACAACTTAAAATTTCAGTGTTACAGCAAAAAAAGATGAGGATGACAAGAAAGGATTGAATGCATACTGGTATTCAACTCTAGATGTGAATCTATGAATATCATTTTACATTCATTTGTACTTGGCATGCTTATGAGACTGGAACCACATCATGGTATTTACAATGACGCAGCTTTAGAGCACTCTAGAAAACTGCAACCACAACCTGCTCCCTTCTGCAGCCCTTTGAGGAGGTCACTTTTCACAGGCCTTTCTTCTTTTTAGCGAGGCGACAAGGACAGTGCAGATAATGGGCTTTGTTCTGTGCCAGTAATAGAGAGGTGGAGATATACACTCTATCAATGCTTTTGTGCTGAAGAACAGAATGTAGGGACTTAGCAGTGGTTGGTACTGTGAAGTGGCAGGCTCCAGATGTTAGCAACTGCAGCACTTACTTGCACTCCAAGGAGAAGGTTACTACGGTAACTGGAAAGTTGCTAATTTGCAAGTTGCTGCTTCGTAAAAAACACTAAATAGCTGCAGTGAATGTGCAAATGAGTAAATACTGCAAGATGTCCATATAGCTGCTGAGTGACCCACAGAAGAAATAGTGATATGGGCAGTTCCTTGGCATTAGTGTGGTGAATGTGTCATTTTCTGGTGGTTTGTGGTGTTTTTTTATTTATTTATTTATTTATTTATTTGTTGTTATTTGTTTTGTTTTCTTTTGTTTTTTTTATGCTGCTGTGTCTGCACCACAACACTGGCATAACAGTTTTTTGTCAATGTATTGTCCCTTCATTTATGTCTGAAGTGATTGACAACTTTTTAGTCTGCTAACTGTGGGAGGAAACTGCAAGTATTAATAAACCTAAATTAACTAAACCCTAAATGTGATGTCAGTTTTGTTGAAGCTCTAAAGTGTCACACAGTGACCCATTCACATGGTACCACTAACTATGGGGTTGCGAACCAACAACCCTTGACCAGCAATTAGACTGTGTTTTTCAGGAAGGGTACCCTGTGTAAAACCTGTGCCAAATCGATGTGTGAATAAGCTAAAAGAAAGGAAAAAAAAGAAGTTTAAAATTCATTCTAATACAATATATCCCCCTTTCTGATATCGCAGCTATAACACACAATGCAAAGATGTGACCATATTTTCCTCACTCTGAGAACAAACGCAGAAGAGTCTCCTGGATTGAGAGCATAACTAACTGCACAAACCAATCTTTTTAAGACACCATACATAATTAATCCTTAAGAAGGAATGAAGGATTTAGTTTAAACCCCTGCAGCTGCAATACTAACTTTAGCAATATTAACATACCATTTTAACAATTTATGGTTTGCACCATAAACTTATCAAACAATGTGCTGATGCATTACTTCGTACCAGATTTAACTTCTTAACGCTCAGAGGGGGAACTCTGCTGCAAAAAACATTTGCCATGTGTATTTCTGTTAATGTTCTGAGTCTGTGGAAAATGTGCTGAAATGGTTAATCAACCCGAGAGAGACTAGGATGAAATTAACTACACAATGTCAACATGTCAACACGTGCAAAGCTTCATTAAAAAACTCTATTCCAGGTCTTCATGTCATATTCCCACTCTCAAAAAAATGAAACCTTAACTATAGGTTCCACTTGACTGAGTTATGTCAGTTGGAAGCAGATGTTTTAATTTGATCTAATTATTAACTGATAATATATTTTTAGTCCATTCTTCTTAGAGTCTAAATCCTTCACATGTGTCTGTATTCTTTATCTCTGTCCTGATATCGCCATCTTTCCCTAACTTCGACTTTTCTTTCGTCTCTTTCTGTCTCTGTCTGAGGGGTGCAAATCTTCCCTCCAACAGTAATTAACCTCTGTTGTAGCATCATAACTGTACCATCACTTTGGTAAGCTACTGTAGCCATTGCGAACCCATCAGTATGGTCTGCTTGAGCGTTTTCGAAACTGTGACGCTTGACTGTGTCTGGCTTATGGGATTTTAAACCACCTGCTATCCAAAATCTGGGATAGATGGTTGGATGGATGGAAGTGATAATGACATGGTGAATGACAAGAGAGTGCTAAAGGTTATGTTAATGTGAGTGTGGCATTTTGTCTGTTTCTTTATTTATTTATTTTTCCCTGAGCCACAGTTGACCATGACCTCCAGTGGTCTGTTGCAAAGGGGGAACACATCTGGTATTTGGATGCTTGTTTGTGCATCTGCTTTTGTGTGTGTTTGTGGATTGTGTGCAAATTGAGCATCCCATCTGGCCGGTCAAAAAAAGAACAGGACTGAAGCCTGGAGCGTGCAGTGGGATGCGGCTGCCGCGCACTTCTGTACCACACACATCTATTTTCATTTCCTAGCACACACAGGAAAGTAAATGATAACACAAACCAAAACATCAACATGTAAGAAATTGATACTTCACAATCATTAAGCTGTGAGGGAAGAAACACAGTTATAGCCCATGACTTACATGCCTTATGTTGTTGAATGGACTGTATGAGCCTCAGGCAACAGTAAAAATAGCACAATACACACACAAACACATGGATGATGGACTCAGACTGACTGCTAAACTAAGTGGCTAGTGAATGTTGCCAGCCATGGTTGAAAATATTGCTTAGAGTATATAGACAACCCTTCCTATAGAACATTTTTACTATAAATTAGTGTTGTGTGAAGTATTAGGTTCTTGAGTTGTTGTTTAAAATTTAAAATCAGAGGAAGTGTGTGCTTTATACACTCATCATCCACTTTATTAGGCACACTTTGCTAGTGCTGGGTTTGACTCCCCTTTTGCCTTTTGCCTCAATTTTCATGGTGTAGATTCAATAAGGTGCTGGGAACACTGTGGTCCATTATCACATGATAGACTCACACAGTTGTTGCAGATGTATTTACTACACATCCATGATGGGAACCTGCTGTTATACCACATCCTAGAGGTGCTCTAATGGATTGAGATCTTGTGACTATGAAGGCCATTTGAGTAGAGTGAACTCATCCCTTAATGCACTAATTTGCTGGTATGTGATCAGCAGGTGTACCTGCCAGTGAGTGTATGTATAGTTTTAAGTCATAGCTGTTTGCTTTGATTAATTATACACAGTACTTTTTGATTAAGAGCTAAATCAACCACTTGCATAACCTCTTTCTTTGTCAGCAACTGTCCAAAAATAGCCAAAACTAAGGACAGCAGACCTGTCAAACTTTGTGTTTCTCCACATGTCAGAGGTGTGCTGTCTTGCTGAAAATGTCAACATGACTTTTTAGCCTCGGCCAAACAGCTTTAGCCTCAACTTTTAGCATGATACCTTGTGCACAGGGCCATTTTTAGGCATAGGCTACTGTGACAGTTGCCAAGGGCTCTACTATTTGGAGGGGTCCCAAAAGAGCAGGAAGCTTTACTTTTTAAAGGCTGATACTCATCCAGTACATTGATTAAAAAAGCACTGCACCAAACACCTGAAAGGAGACTATGGTCAGACAGACATCAGCTCACACTGCTTTGTCAGAATCACATATAGTATGAATAACCAGTTTTTATATTCCAAGGCCATAATGTGACCCACGCCAGAATAAATCATGTCATGTCAGTGAGTCAGCAGGTTATCAAGCTACCCTGAAATTAACATAATGTGTTCCTTTTCATGTGCCAAACAAATCCAGGCATTTTAATATAAGTAGTCAAGTCCAGATGTTTTCCACCTGCCAAATCAACTATGCTCCATTAAAACACCTAAATTCTAAATTCTGTCCAGCAGATTCACACTGACACCCTCGATAGCTTGGTGTACAGTACACCATGACAGATTGTCTGTGATATTGAGGACATATAAACATGAACATGATGATGTACAAAGACATGAATAATTCAGTTTTTAGCACCAAAGCAATACTTTTTACCCTGCTCAAGCCTCAATTCTAAGGACGACAGTACAATAAATTTGTATTATGCAATAGTCTTTTGGCACAGGAAGACTGTGATTACCTTCACAAAATATGAGAGTTATAGGTCTCTTTATATTTAGCACCACTTTGTCTGATTCATTTCCTAACTGCTGTCTGTGGCTACTGGTCCGAAGCTAAGGAGAAATTATAGATTGTTGTAGAATTGTTGTAGACTTGTAGAGCAAACTACACTGAAGTCCAAATGTCTCCATGTTAACAAAGAGAAGAGCTGACACGTTCCAACAGACTCAGTGCTATTTTGAGTCCGCTGTCAAAGTTATTTAGGGATAACAGCTCACTCAGACATTGTTTTGAATCCCTGTTAATCTTTGGGTTTCGTTCAGTAACACCCATTAATGACAAGCATGGAGCTTATCAGTGTGGGTGCCTGGATGAGACAGTTTCCTGCATCCTACAGTCATTTCCCCTAGAGGCACACTGTGTACTTGGCACAGGAAGTGGTGCTATCACATTCTGTGTTACAGCTACACAGTTGTATTAAATGTGAGAGGAGGACCAGTAGTCTGGGAAATGTGAGTCAGACTTGTATTTTAAAGTCTCAACAAAAGTCACCACGTCAAGGTTGAGCAGGAGCTTTAGAGACAGCCTTTCTTTTTCTTTCTAAATATAAAATTGGAAAGAAGGACAAAAAAAGACTGCAGAGGTTACCTAATTGTTCTTAGGGGCTTGTACTTTGCCGTTAGCTTGCACAAAAACACCTCCCAACACTTAATATGAATCTTTTTCCAATATCTCATCATCTATGTACTGAATGCAACACTGTTCACAAAGATGTATCTCTTTGTTTTTCTTTTGTGCTCCTCTTTTTGTGCTGTTCATTTGCTGCTGTGTCTCTAGCTGCAAAAAACATGTTGTTCCAGTTCACAAGGCCGCTGAACAAAAGGCAAAGTCAAACTGAACTGACATAACATGGACAATTCCAGGAAGGTCCTGAAACTCTAGTGGTGAATGAGGGCTGCTGCTGTTTTTGAGTGATAGCTGAGTTGATCTGTTTAATAACAAAATCCATATATAGGGTCAAAGCACTGGTGTAATGAATTAGGTAAGGTACATAAAGGACTGATGCAGTGGGACAGAAATTAGCAGCCATGCACCATATGATTTTTTATGTTGCATTACAACTGTGAGACATATACGGTAACATCAGGTCAATTTTTCCGGTGTTTTTCCTTCAATTTTTCAGCCATCTGTACATCACAATTAGTCGAGAATATGTTAAACATAAATGCTTTTGCCCTTGAAATTATACATATAGACCTAGCTGCATACTCTGTCTTTCATTACTGTGCTTATGATGATCAATTACTTCCTCTTGCCTTTAAATTAAAGCATTGATTGTCTGCAGGTAGCGGATATGTGTGAAGTTACTGAGCCTGAGAATTTTTACTTACTAAAAAAAGAAGACTCTCAGTTGTAGCAATGTGATATTGCTGAAATCTGTTTAATGTAACTGCTCAAATAAATGCACACACACTTATAGAGGTTTTCCTCCTGGGCACTGAAACACTGCGCTGCAGAAAAATATGCTACACTAGCATGCGGTCTAAACACAAAACTTCTAACTTTTGCATAAGTTGATTAGGATTCTCATTACACCATGCTGACTCACAACATATAAAGTGTAAAGAACATATAAAATATTTAACTGCAGGATTATATGATTGCCCTACAGCTATATCCACTCTTGTGGTCAAAACAAATGGACATAGGAAATGTAAATCATATTTGTATCTTAATTTTAAGTCTGTCAACCAAAAAGATAAAAGCACAGAAGGAATGCACGAAAAGACCAAAGAGCACTGTCAGTGTCTGGTCATGGCATTGAAGCTTCCCTCTTCCTGGTAAAGCCGCTGTGGCAAAGACGTAAGCTTCTCAATTGGCTTGGGATTGGTTTGAGTGAGACAGGCTCATGTAATAATGTCAAAGTGGTTAAGCTCCTGGACATCTTTAAAGAGCTTTCAGCAGTCACACAGGCGGAGGAGACGGAGGAGAGAAGATAGAGAAGAAACAGTGAACAATGCAGAGTGGAGAGAAGTTTTTCAGCACATGAAGATGAAAAGGAAAGGAAAGACATCTAATTAGGCCAACGGTAGCAACGAGGAGCGAGAAAGACAGATAATGTGAGCACTATAGAGAGAAAGAAGAGGAAGTCAGTGATCTCACACATCAGCAAACACACAGCTTACAGTTGACGAAGCTGTATTTCCGTGGAGTCACCAGTCCCGGAGCACCTTTAAAGCCTTTAGCAGTGACACAGTAATGTTACCACTCTTCAAAGGAATCTCACAGTGCCGCTGTGATTCACATTAAAGGGGACTAATAAAGTCTCTCTAGTTATGGTTGACATATTCAATTCTACTTAGCATTTTAAATGTGAAGCATTAAGTCTCAGTGGGTGGTGAGAGAGAGAGCAATCCTGTCGAGTTTGAAGCACTGCCTGTTTAGTGGAGGAGTGTGCTTCAAGATGCTTCATTGTTACACAAAGCCTGGACCTAAGCAAAGGCTAGTGCTGGCACATGTCTTACTTTAGCACGGCTCAGCTGAAAATGGTCTACATCATACACAAGCTTTGTTTTCCTGCAAAATGATTGCGCATAAAAGTAAAGCAGTACAAGCTGTGTTCACTCCTCTTCTATCTATGTTAATTGCATTTTACTCAACTGTGAATCTTCCGCCTTAGGCAAAATCCCAGGAGGTGTACATAGCTGGTTGCTAATCAGCCAGTGAGGTCAGAGAAATACACCAATTCATTCCCATCTTGTTTTCTCTTTGAATCGGCTAAATCATCCACAGCTACAGCTGGAGAACACATGGAGTGAGACATCTGTCTGTCAGTGAATCACTGATTCACATCCAGCTGATGACTTTTTGATTACTTCAGAAAAAAGGAGTGTGAGTTCCTGCTCCTGAATGACAGCATGCAGGTGAAAACACCAGTTGTCCTCATCTTTCGTCTCTGCGGGTGAGACTGGATTATTCTGTGGCAAGCTGGCATGGCTGTTAGTTATGTACATGAGTTGACTCAGGATATGAAGTGGAAAATGTACTGGAAAGCCTTAAGCAGGAGGAGTCCTATTTATTTAAATCAAAGGAAAATATTTTTTTTCCTTTTTTTCCTGTAGAATGAAATATGTATGAAAAAGACGAGTGACTGGAATTGCCTCAAGATTTCTTTTTTAAGCATTAGCTAAAAAAGGCTAATCTCTTGTTTAGATCCCATAATTTGAAATTTTCTGTTTGATGCTATGACTCCATAAATTACATATTTAAGAATGTATATCTGTGTCAAGATAGTGAGTCTTTAAAGTCAATACATATGAGTTTATTGGTATAGAAATGTGCCACAGACAAAATGAGACCATGAAAAACTGCAGACCCTAATAAAGACCTGCAAATTGTTCTGACCTTGAAAACTGCTCCAAAATATCCTGGTTTTTAACTCATTTAAAGTCTTGAGTTTGGTCTTAATGGTCTCATGTTATACCTTTTTGGGGGTTGAAAAAACAGGACAAAGGACAAACTTCACAGGACCACCTTCAACTGAATATAGCTGAATATGGAACTTGTTATTTCATGTTTGAGTTTGGGATGTCCCTCCACACTGGTGAATGGACAATAAGGATGCGTGTTAAAAATGATGACTAGGAATACTGTCATAAGTCATCAGTGTTTTGAGGTCCAGGTCACAGATGTAGTGATCTGGGACATTGATTCTGCTGTAGAGACAATGATTAAATTGTCTGCAGAATGAGTCAACATTAGCTTTGCTTGCCTTTGGAGGTTATTTGTGTTAAGTTGTCAGTGCCACAGGCCTTTTACTGGGCAAAACACTATTGCACAGATATTAGTCTTTCACACTAGCCAAGTTGTTTAGAAATCAAAATGGGTAAAACTTAAAAAAAACAACATCCTTCAATTGTCTTGTGCAATTCTGTGACAGACTAAATTTATAGAAACATGGAGGATCAAAATGTTCAGGCACTGAATTATTAAGTAGGTTATCCATCACATTCTCATGAAATTGATATCTCAGGAATGCCTTAAGGGAATTACATCAAAATTGGCACAGACATCCAATTTTAGTGGTCAAAGGTCAAAGGCTGGGGTCTCTGTGTCCTCACATCTGTCCCATGCTTATCTCAGGAACACCTGGAGGGAGATTCATAACATTTGGCACAGGTTTCCTCTTTGAATCATGGAAGAACTGATTATACTGAGTCTGTGCAGACATGCATGCAAACTGCAACTAGACTGGTTGATGGACAACAACCACAATTTTGTTGTTGTTATAATTATTTTAGCCATTTTCTGCATGATTGATTGATTGATAAATGTGTCAACCATAAATCCACACAT
Organism: Helostoma temminkii; assembly: GCA_900302695.1. Classification (NCBI taxonomy): domain Eukaryota; kingdom Metazoa; phylum Chordata; class Actinopteri; order Anabantiformes; family Helostomatidae; genus Helostoma; species Helostoma temminkii. Next base: position 6,430 of record OMLM01010233.1, on the reverse strand, counting down.
TTTGGGTCTCACTGTGGTCATGAAAGGAAATTAGCTGCCAGTAGACAATGTTCCATACTCCATAGAACCTCACTGTGTTTTCCATGGCTAGTGAAATCTGCGATTCCTGCATTGATTTTATGGACTTTTTTACCGTGTGCTGTGAAAGATCATAACCTTTATAAATCTGATATGTACAAAAATATGATATAAGTTGCCCGCTTATCCCCTTGTTGAAAGTTTGCAGTGAAAAGCATTTTGGCTGTATAATATCACATGATATTTTACTGATGTTTTATCAGGAGTAATATTTGCACACACTCAAATAACTACAGCTGCAACTGTAGTTCGAAGACATGTGGCCATATACACAAGTGTTAAAGAAAGTTTGACTTGAGGATAAAATACAAATGGCCTTAACTTGACACAATCAAATCTTGAGTTTGACACAAATGTTTGTACCAAATTTAATTTCAGTTTGTCAAAAACATTTTAAGATAACTGGAGATCAGTGAAACTGCAAATGCCAATGTGACAGTAGAGATAAAGTGTGGGGATGAACAAAAAACAAAAACAGAATTATTCCTGAATATCTGACTCAATTTGTGTGGAATTGATTTTACAGAATACGATATTTCAGTCTGGACCAAAGCAATGTACTGAGCAGCAGCACATATTCATGTTATTGCTAAATTACCGTTTTTGATGGTGAAACATGGAATAACCACTCAAAGAGACACTAAAAATATATTATTAAAATATATGCATAAAAATGTCATGCAATTTTTCCAGTTAGAGAAATATGTAATTTCAAAATAAAGCCTTATGGAGCTTTTTTTTTAAGTGGATTTGTGCACACCTACACAAACAAGTGACACATTCACGTTCTTGCCAATATGCCTTGACTTTCTCAACCTCTCTTATGTAGCATCAAAGAAGCTAAACAGAGAGCCTATTTTGCTGTAAACACCAAAGCTGCAGACTTTCTAAGGTCCTGTGACATTTTAAAGTTTATACAGTATCAGTATTTGATGCAAGCTGTGTCAAGTTAAACGAGCATCAGACTCACTATCAAGGGAGCATCTACTACAATCTGAAATGGATAACTGGTCCCATTGTAATAATTATAAAACATTAGCACAATCTGTGACATAACATGTTTCATATATTGCAAATTCAAAGTGAATATGAGTCTTATATTTATATATAACATGGTTATTATAACACACAAACACTTTTGCTCCACACTTGTTTTTTTCATGCTGTACCACTATGTAGTGATATTGAACAAAGGGCAATCAACGCTGTGCAATCACTGTATTAGACAAATCCAGCATTTCCATAAATACTTCAGAATTTAGTTCAAATTTTGTTGATTGTTTTCCAACACTTTACTCCAATTTTAACATTCCAAATTTCCACTTTTCTCATCAACGTCACTCTCAGTGAACCTTAAGACATCAACGTTTCTGCTCGCTTCCCAGAATTAGACTCGTTTTTTCTTTCAACACTGACTTTGGTGCAGATGGTCACAGATGAATCAGGTTGTCCTCAGCAATGGTAGGTACTGATTATTTGTCCCTTCCAGCAAAACAAATGACTCAAATGAAGTGATTATGTCAATTTCCAGCATGAAGAAATCTGCATGCGTATTCTTGGAGGAACACCTGCGCAGTTATATACACACAATCTTGTTGCTGCTGAGCTGTAGCAGATGTTAGTGCCAGAGCCTGAAGACTGTCCAGATGTCTGCTTCATGCTTGTCTTTATTAGGAGGAAAAACACAAAGCAGACTGCAGGGCATTCATGGACCATTTAGAAACTATTATTATGGGCAAATACTCTTCTGTTCTTATGCTAGAATCCTTTCCATGTCTTTCTGCATCTCTTTGTTCACTTAGAAGTGGTTAATTGAAGCTGCTTATCTCTAAAAACACAAGGGTAAATTCAATTAGATTGCATTGGTTGAAAAATTATGGTAATTGAAGATGAACTTACTTTTTAGTCCAGCGAAGTGAGCAATTTGCAACTGTGTTGTCCTTTCCAGGTTAAACTTGCACAGAATTCAGTTATGACACCTCGTCTTGTGGGATTTTGAATTGCAATAACCTTGCAGCTATTAAATTAATTGCATGTCATTGTGTTACACATCAGTCTTCTGCAATGGCTTTGAACATGCAGTTGCAATTTGTATTTTAAGACTGCAACCTCCCTGCTTGGGCCTCTGAGGCCATAGTAGTCATTAGAACATTTACATTGCAGGCCACTACAAATCACAGCTTTTGTAATAGGGGAAGACACAGGGGCAGTTACATTTTATGTTTTGCTGGTGCTATTTTTGAATATATAATAAAATTTGGCACAGTTACACCAACGCAGCAAGCAACACATAAAGGTTTGTGCATATTTCAGCCTCATATTCTGAAATCATAAACTCATGCTGCCAGTGACAAGCACCATGAGCACAGCTCTCTGATGTGACAGGAAGCATCAGAGATATGCAAATGTTTTTATACAAGTCTATAAATGCATCTTTGCACAGCTTCATAAAGGATCTGGAACTCCTGAAAGCCAGTGATAGTATGTCCCTGTTCTTTTTTGGACTGACGGCTGGCACACCTCTTAGTACATCATTTGTCACTGCTGAAAAGCACAGTTTTAGTTCTACTAACAGCCATTAGCCTATAACAAGATAGAAAGAGTGTGTTCTGTAGTCATCAGTGTTGTCTAAGCACACTCTTTCCAGCAGGGCTCCACAAGTGAAACTCTCCAGGTGTTAAGTTGTTCAGGCTTTTCCTCTCTCTCTTAGTGACGTTTGTGTGGCAGTTCCTGTATTTGCACATTGGCCTTTTGCTTGCTTTAGGATTTGAGACCATTTGTCCTCTGTGCACTTTTCTGAGATGGCCGTGATTACAGATTGAGCCAGATCATCTGCCACTACAAGATCAAAATGTGAGTAGCTGTAGCTGTTCAGACATGAATTTTGTTGTTCTGAATTTGTCCTTGAAAAGAATGATAAGCAAAACAAATCTTTCATCAGTCAGTGCAGTGATAGATTTTGCCTCTGTCTACCGGTGAAGGTGGACAGAAGGTGAAAAAACAAACATCTAACACATCTCCTGGGGTGAATTGTAAAAATTCCTCATGCACTTTCTCTGGCATTGGCTGCAAATACATGACGATCACTGAAATCTGCTCCTTTTTACTTGTATCTTTACTTTATCCATCATAATTGCAAAGCACTTCCCTTACCTTGTCACTCATTTCTTTTAGTATCATATTAGCCATTAAAGTAAATATCTCATGTTGTATGTTGTGGTGAATGTATTTGTGACCCACTGGCAAGCTGTGTAGTGTATCCATGCGTCTTCATATAGTTTTACTTCTCCACATTGCCAAATGTCCCTTTTAAACTTGCTTGATGTCTCCATTGTACATTTGTGATAACTCTTCAAACATGTTGGTGCTTTTCACCTGTTGTTGAACCCACTTTTGGTGAATTGTGTCTCCAAATTAAATCTGCGGCCTCGTTTTTTAAATGCTGGCAAGCAAAGCCGACTCTGTGTCTTTGGACATTCTGTATTCTAGTCATGCATATTGAGCCATCCAGCTTTTGTTAAAAATTCTCTGCTGATTCACAGATGGTTGTGGGGGGTATTTTTGAAGAACTAGTCTTGGGTCCTCTTGGAGATGATTGCTGTGAGTGCTGTTGAGTGACTACTTGCGTTGTGTCTTCACCTTCATGAGATAGAGGTATTTTGAGACCTGTTAGGTTCACAATCAGTCATGTTTCCTTTTGATAGAGTCTCATAGGCACTCGAATGTTAATGAATAAAAGAATGACACTTTGTTGTATGCTAATGCTAAGTTACAGGCAAACGCATTAGCTGGCATTGTGTAAATGCAAGTTCAGAAGTTCAGTGTGTTCTGCTCCCATTGGCTGAATCAAGGCCACCTGTTTTGTATGTTAGTCTAAAAATAATTCGTTTTTTTTATTCATGTATTTACTTATTTTAAAATTATAAATTATAGTATTCACACTAAATTAAACCACAGAGATTTTGGGGGGGTTCTATGGCTTTCCTAGGGGGTAGCTACAGCACCTCCCTGCCCCTCCCTGGTGCAAGAGGTAAATAATATTTAATTGTAGCTCAAACCTGTAACAGTTGGTGACTAATTTGCTGCCACAAGCTAATATAAAAACAACTTTAATGAAAGCTACTAATCACAGCTTTCGTGCTGTCTTTACAGGCTATTGTTGCGCCTCACTAAATGCAGCACTCTTCTGTCAGTCAGAAAGGTCTTTCTTTATCTGCGAATGTCCCGTGGGCTTTTACAGTAGGGCAGCCTGTTCTTGTCCTACTTTCCAGTGTGCCTTGTCCGCCCTCCTTGTTGTCTGTTAAATGTGATGAGCCGGTCCTACTTTCAGTGACCTCTCCGAGGTATCAGAGCTGCGGAGACAGCCTGGGCTTGGTCTGCATCCATCCATCTTGTTTGCTTCTGTAAAATCCAATTCTCTCTCATGCAAGCATCCTCACCGACATTCATCCATCTCTGGTTTCCCATGAATCTGGGTCGTCTGGTCAGGTGCTGCAAGCACATCATTTGTTTCAGTTAGGGTTTTATCCCCCCAGCCTACTCTCTTCTATACTCTGTTCTCTCTTTCAAATAGCCTGTAACTCACAAAGTGCCTTGTGACGCCATATTCAAGGCAAACAACATCTCTGTGGCAGGCGGGGAATGAGGTTCGACTTTTTGCCGACAGCAGCTGCTCTAAACCAATAAACAGGATGTTAAATTGAGAATCACTGCCATAGCCAGGTTGTTGGCAGTACCGTCAGCCGTATTCCAGACAGCAGTAATAGCATCATTGGTAATGCTATAGGTCTAAACGGGTAGTTATTGAATGTGACTTATTCAGCTATGCATAGAAATCTATGTCTCCCACTGGAGCTTTGAAAGTGTCTCTTGAGTTTCATCCTGCAATAAAAATAGCCGAGAGTTTAATAACAGTAATGGCAGCTTAATGGCTGCTACCTGCCAGCATAATTGAAAATTTGAGTTGTCATATTGCGTCTCGCTCAGTGATGCAATTGTATTCACACTTTGCAATATATCTAAGCCACTATACAAGTCTCTGGTAATGGTTTTATTTCATAGTCCCAATAATAATCATGTTACAAGTAAGACCCAGCAACTCATGCAGTGGTTGGTACAATGACCTCAGGCTTGCTTACCATTTCCCACATTACCATTCAGCAACCATGGCGAGAAGAAGAATGGCCATATTGTTCCCTGGTAGCAGTGATATGAAATCATCTTGGTTACAGAACTTGGCTCTCCACTGTATTGTGCTGCTGTACTGCATTAAAGGACAGTTTTGCATGAGCTCAAAACAGGTCTGCAGTTAGTACAAATCAATGGTCAACTGTGCGCCTTTAGGCAAATTATAAGTAAACATAGTGTTGCACATCCTTTGCAAAGTGGAAAGAAAGTCAGGGTTTGTTCTCATAATGCAAATGGTTAATATGGCCTGGAACATTCTATTTTCACATATGTGAGAGATAGCGAGTGGTCCATTTAGCCAGAACACCAAGGCTAGAGAAAATGATGTTTGTCAGCTAATTTAAAAAGTCAATAAAAGAGCAAATATCCTCATTAAACAGTGGCATCAATTTAAATAAATCCCTGATTAAACATTTCTGGAACAAATAAGCACACAAAACCATCCAGTCAGAATAATACACACAAGCATCTGAGTCTGAAATGTTACAACACTAATTGCCCATGCACATACACACGTATTCACACATATTATAAAATGAAAAGACAGGTGGACTGATCCAACTTCTGTGGAAATTCCACAATGAGGCTTCAATGAGGCACACTGGCCTCCATGTGGGTTGCAGACACCGCCTCATGCTACCTCTAGTGGTGAGGGCACTGGCAAAATTCAAAAGTGACAAAAAATCATGCAGAAAGGATGGGGACAGGGAAATGGTCTGTGTCCACCACCTGCAGAATCATTCCTTTATAGGGGTTGTCTTGCTAATTGCCTCTAATTTCCACCTGTTGTCTGTTCCATTTACACAAACATTTGTGAAAAAGTGCAATTGATTCACAATCAGTGTTTCTATCTAACTGTACAGGTTGACATCCCAGAAGTGTGATGGACTCGGACTTATACTGGAATGATTATGTGTTCCCTTTATTTTTTTGAGCAGTGTATTTTCAAGTACTAAATACCGTCACCACTTCATGCACAGGCAGCAGAGATTGTTTAGAGGAAATTTAATAATTGAATCCAAGTCACTACTTCCATCCTTCCTACAGTCTCTCACTGGTCCCTCTAGCCATCTGTCACTGAAGTCTGGTCATTACTCTGGTCATCTGTGTTTATGTGTGTGTGTGTTTGTGTTTTTTTTTTTTTTATTTTTTATTTATATATATA
>OMLM01010230.1:35312-62785 GCA_900302695.1 Helostoma temminkii | reverse complement strand
CAAAGTATTGGCACTGTTTTCACTGATATGTCCCAAAGCAAGGTTATAATATTTCTTAAAAAAATGAAAAATATACAAAACTGCAGTATAATTACACTTCATAAAATTCAAATTTCAGTTTGACTTTAAGGATGCAAATGAGTCTGTAACCTTGGCTCTTATTTCCCAAATCTGACTTTAAGGGATACATTTGATCGTCGTTGGCATTTTGCATTTCAGTCTGAAATCTGAAATGAATAGCCAAGTTTGGGATCCAAAAGCCCTGAGCCAGCATTAAAGCTTGTGTTAACACTTTACTTATGATTGACAGAGCTTTTGGCTGGATGTTACTGTTATATAACCTCTGATTGGCAGTGCTCAATGCCATGTTTTGATTCACATAGAGTGCCTAAAGGAGAAAGGCTGCAAAAGCACTGATTCCGTGATAGAAGCTGGCTTCAGGCTACATTGTAGGATGGAACATAGATGGAGGTGGAATTTTTTTTTTTCTATCAATGTTTATAGTCAACTTCCTACATTTGAATCACCTAATTCTTATTCTTGAAATTACTGTTATATAAAGCAAAAGAAAGCAGGAATAATTGCTGGAGTAAGATTGATTCAAACAGGTTAGCACTGCTACAGACACTGCTGTCCAAAAGTCAGCTCTGCTGGAATAATAGGAAGGCTGTGAAGCTCAAGGACATTTACCCCGTAGTAGGGGGACAGAGCACTTAGTATTAATTTATTTTTTCACTACAGATTTCCTAAACTGACATGCTTATTCAAAGCAGCTACCTTCCGGTGACAAGCTCCCTTATCAGCACGACACAGAATGGCACCATTGTACATCAACTATGACAAATGAACTACACATTAAAGCATTATCGACACTTTTTCCTAAGACTGAATGACTATGGCCTATCAGCATTCTGTCTCTAGCACCACGGTACATATTATGTTCATTATGTGGAATTTGAATTTTTGCAAATCATGAAAAAGACTGATGAAAATATTACAATGGCTTCCAGGAAATGGTATACTACATTTCTTTTTTAGGAAGAGCAATTACTTGTGTGGTATTTGTGTTCTAAGAAGCAGACACCGCAGGGCAGTAAGGATTACCCAGGTTTAGCTAAATGATATCATCTAAGCAATTGTAGAGTAGTGTTGCTGCAGGTCTTTTCATCCTGTGTAACAACATACATAAACCAGAATTACTGCCTCGTGATTGTATACTTCCACCAACAAATCAAGTTGCAGTCTGTCCACAATCACGTTCTAATATGTTCATCCACGAGTTCATGTGGACTCTTGCAACAAATGGAATGAAATTCCCATCAGATGTTTTTGAGATACTGTGTTGACAGGCGTGAAATCACAGTGACATTGATCTTTGACCGCCAAATGCTAATCAGTTTGTCCTTGAGTCTAAGTGGATGTAAAGGGGTCATGCTGAGATATCACATTAATGGGACAGACAAGCTGAAAACGTAATTCTCCTGGTTCCTGCTGTCGTCAGCACGGACGCATAAGTAGTTATGACTAATGTTACTGTTGTATAACACTGGGCCAGAAAACAATTTAGAAGATCATTATAATTAATTCTATTTTAATTTTAAAACCTTCTGGTACTGCACTGATTGCTTCTTAACACTTATTTTATCAAGAGTTAATTCATAAAGATTTCATAGTGGTGCTGTACATAAGGAAAAAAAACTAAACAAAACAATAAAACACAAAATTCAGAGGTTTATGGTTTAAGTGGCCACATTCCAGTGATGATGTGGGAAGTTATAAATATGTTAGCAGTTAAGATTGCTGGCATTAGCACCAACTTAGCTTGTGTTCTGCAGTTAGTAGTGGCCACGTAAGCCCCTCTATATCATTCCTTTGATTCAAGCATGTGACTAACGTTGCTGTCACAATAATGTGACATTAAAACAGCTGTGTTTTTTGCTCAAATCATTAAGACATTATCTGGTTAAGTGATACTAAAACAAACAGAAGTATAAACTTGGTAAACATGCCGGGTTTATACTCACCTAATTATTTTATTTTTTGTGTTTTTGACAGAGAAGATGTCAGGACGTGTGCCTGCTGAACCAGTGGACTAGCAGGACCAAAATCCTTCCAAATTATGTGAATAATTTGGAAGAATAAAGAATAAATGGAAATGAGCTTTCTGAATAGTTTTTTTCAGGGCTCTCGCCAAGCTGACACTGAAGTGGCCATGTTAAGACTCCCTGATGGAACACAGTAATTAAATAACTGTATAGATGTTTAAAATTGTAAATATTTATATTAATAAATACTTTTAAACAGGATGACCTTCAATTATAACTAATTTTTCCACCTTCTGTTATAACACAGAACCATCTTTTAAAGAGTGAAGAAAAGGCATAAACACATCGCTGTAACAACACAGCATCTGCACCTGTTCATTCCAGCCCTTAAAATACCATATACTTTTATTTTAAAAGTATGGAAGGAATGCATACAGGATGAATGTGAGAAGTAGGGCAACAACAGTGGTGTTACTATATTCAGAGGTTTATAAGAACACTCTTTTGGGAATAAAATCTTATTTCTGACACTTGTCTCCATACTGATGAATACACAAGTGGATATAATGGATGAGCACCACAGCACAATCATTTACTGTTTTCCCAACCCAATCTGAAACCAAGCTCTAATTTAACGGAGAATGTAAATGTGATAAGATTGCTCGCAAATCCCACTTTGTTCCCCCTTTGAACCAAATGAATGCTACATATTCTCCTGTGAAACAACCTGAGGGAGAAATAAACCAGCAGGATGCCTACTTAAGCTGTTTAAAACAAGTGATACACACAAAACAAGTGACTGAGTCACATGACTGAAGAGAGCTGCCGGCAACTGCTCAATAAAACATTCCTAGATTCCCCTTGTGAAATCCTCAATACAGCCACAGACATGGGATTAGGAAACAGATATTAATCCACCTCTGAAACAGTAAAAAAAACAAAACAAAAAAAAAAAAAACTCTGCCTCACATCAGCTCCAAATGTGGAAGCAGACAGCAATTCACTAGGTAAGACTAGGTAAGAAAACTAATGAGCAGTAAATCACACACAGTCTTAAACTAAAACTATGCTTGGTTGGATTATGTGAAAATGATCTTAGAAATTTGATTTCTGTTTCTTTGTGTATTTTAGCTCATTTTCTAAGAGTCTGACATTTTTTGATTATATATTTTTGATTGTTCTGTCTCAAATACATTAGCTCTTACGGACTGATTTGCATCTCTGTGGTCATTTTGTGTCTTTTAACTGAGCTCTATGACTATGAAACAAGAAATCCTCACTTCATACAGAAGCTAGGGGCCCTTGACCTCTCTATCTCGTGCCTGGGAGGCCAGTTTAGTGAGAATATGCATGTTGCTATCTCAATCTTAAACTTGGCCATAAAAATAAATAAGCATTCGATACAAATGATCAGCTATCAGCTTAAATACTTGTCTGCTGAAGTCAACACACTACAATCCACATAATTTCTATGTATTTGCTTATTATGTTGCTGGTAACTTATTATCTAGAGTGGTCTGTAGAGCATTTATATTATTATATTATAATTATATTATGGTATGAGAGAAATGTAGGTTGAAATACTCCTAACAATAAGCTAAAAATACGCATGATGGACCTGTTGTATATAATAATGCAATTGCTGGCATTGTGCATGGAGTGAATGTTTAATAAATATTATCAAACTCAAATTGTAATGCATTCTTGTTATGTGAACACATTGTATAAGTATGAATACAGCATCCATTTCCAAAAGGCAAGGATGAGCTTGATCACGCAGCACTTATCTACAGGATAAAGGATTTCCTGCAGCTGTTTTTGTTTATATGAATGAGCGAGTAATCAGGCAGGGGGAGGAGCTTTCATGAATGGGATATGACTTGGCTCACACAGGATTTGGTCTGATTTGGGTCTGCCTCATTCACAGGACTTGACCTTGCTGCCGCTCAAACATGTTCTGCCTCTTTTTTTCTAACTCCAGCAGTACACAGAGACACCAAATTTAGTATGATACAGATACAGAAAGAACCAATATGGTATGACAGGTCCCCCAGATGGGGCTGCCTTTGTTTCTTCACTTCTTTTTGTGTTCACACAGGATGTAAATATGGATCCACGTAAGTCAATCACTCCAGACTTTATTTACTTCCTCTAGTGTCATGAAATGTGAATCAAAAAATAAATGATAAGCATAATGGGTCAGCTCTAACTATAACTGATCAGGAAAATTACCTGCACTCACACAGTTACCATGGTACATGTTACCTTGTGACTTAAATGATGATACATGAATACAGATTACTTCTTTTATATTTAACAGTTTGCTTTTTATTCAAAGGTATTTCCTGTTGTCAAACAATTTTAACAAATCTCTATAATTTACATAATGGCTACTTTAATGTGGTCACTGGCATTCATAACATTATCATTTAAAAATCTAAAATATGACAAGCTTTCAAAATAAACTTTCAGCAGCAGTATCTATTTCATTAGTAGAGTTGCTTTTAATTAAAAGCCCTCTTGCTTTCTTCAAATTTCTTTTATAAAGAACTCCATGTGATCACTTCCTTCAGCATGTTCATTACAGGGATCATCAATCAGAACTTATTTTGAAATATCAAACGGTGACAGAGCGGCTTACCACAGTGATTATAGACCACTAATGACAAAATAAATGTTGGCCTGTGACTGGATGGGACATCAAGGCCTGAATGTGGCTAGGCAGCCAGGACCACACTCTTCTCAGAACTGACATTTATAATCAAAGGCTGACATCTGTCATGACTCCCTGAGGGGCCTTGTCTGTTATGATTACAGTTCAGATGAAGAATATTTGCATAATAGTGTAGCTGACTCAGTGACAGTTTTTTTTTAACTTTTCTTATTGTATTTTTTGTTAATATTTGTGTATGCACCTTCAAACTAAATGTGTGAACCAGGTTTCTCCTCTCTGATAACTGATCAGAGAGCAATGTTTGACACTTTGCATGCTAGAGATTGAAAGCCCACATCAGTGCAAGGCTGACTTGTGGTCACTTCCATGTTAATATTTCTGAAAATTCAGCGAAAATTATAGGGGGGAACAACCAGAGCCTCGTCCTCTGGTATTTTCTAAATATCAAAAGGTCACCGTAATTTCACACCATCCCCATAGTCAAATGAAGTGTGAATGAGAAAAGATACCCGGGTATATAAACACACTGACTCATAGAATCAGCAAGGCAGAATAAAAATCCTTGTATATTGTAAACAGGAGCCGATACAAGGTATTGATATGTGTTAAAATATACCATCTACATGTGATTTGTCTCAGACTCATTCAGAAACTTGACAAAGAGCCCAATCATGCAGCCTGAGTCATAAAAGGCTATAAGGACTAACAGATAAGTAACATAAGCAAGCTCTCAAACGACCCACAGGAGCATCTCTGGCAGGCAGCTTTTTTTAAATAGCAACCAACCCTGATGTTGTATCTTGAAAAAGCTCCTTAATGAACAGTATATTGGACAGTCACTGTCATGGAAAGTCATACATAATGCAATTTGGGAGGAACAAAAACTTGGTTCGGTTTGATTAGGTTCACTATGAATTCAAGTTAGTTACATATAGGCACGGGATGTACTTGGTTTGGATTTGTAAAAAACATGTAGTATGTACTGTTAGTAACTATAGTATAATATAACATAATTTGCTATTCACATTGCTATTCGTTGCATTGGAGATTTTGAGCAATATTGCCTTTATGTTAAGTCAAACAGTCTGTATTGTGCCAAGATGTCCATTTTTAAGCTATTTAGTGTTGTTATATTTCAAATGCATTTCAAATCCCTGGCCAGGTAACAAATAGTTATAATAGTTCTGCCCCAGACTATGTGAAGGTACTGCAACATTTCCATGGTGAGCACCACTGGGTTCCCCTCCTCATCAAATATATTACCCCTGCATCCCTCCTCCTTAGCACCACACTGCGCTACTGGCTATTTATAGCACAAACATATTGATCACTCTCTGCACAACCCTCTATCACTCTGTCCAGAGTGAGAGAGCGAAATTGAGTGAGAACATTTTATGACCCTCTGTGTGCGATTGTGTGTGCGCTTGTCTGCATGTGTGCATTTGCAGACTGCGAGATGGACAATTGTCAGCGTTTGTGCATTTGTATACACACAATGTGTGTTTGTGTGGACTAGGGAAGAAGGCCTGCCCTTTAATTCAGTTCCAGACAGAGTTAACTCTGATTAAACAGCCTCATGGGGCTATAAAATCCCTGAATATAAAAATAGGCAAAGCACTTCACCACTGCGACAACTTTAAAGCTTCGATATGGAAATCTGACTCAAACATCCAATAGTGCCTTTCGGTTGCTTTAAAGGCGTATAAAAAACAGCCTTATTAATTTATCATCTATGCTTCATTTCCAATGCAGCCACATAAATAAGGAAATATACATCAATAAAACTCAGAATGCATAAAAAAATATGTCAGACCGTGTTTTTGAACCGATTCCATTTGTAATTGCTGTAACTTTAAGCAGCAAATGTATAAACTTGTCCGCACTGTATATGATATTAACTTACTTTTCTTTTTTTAAAATGTATACAAGCAGCTAGGTATTATATTTAGCACATGCATCACTCGAGGACATGATCATGATTGACACTCCCCCTTGAGCAACCATGTAAATCCTTTTCATTTTGGCAGGCTGATTTCACATGTTTTCCTGGCACCACTCACAGGTTTACATCATATGAGTCAGAGAAGCTGTCACTGCCTGCCAATCAGAGATGGATATTATTGCTCTCCAGCATGTTTTAATGTCAGGTTCATTTTGGATAAAATGACCGTTTACCCTGTTCAGGGTTCAGCATGTAGTACATTTGATTTCTGAGAATATTTGTACCCACATCGGTGTCTCAGTAAAGCAAAGCCACACATTAAATACTTAAGATTGGGTCTAGAACACATCCCTATCTCTTTTTCCCACAGGCTTTACAGTCAAAATGTCTGATAAATTGACTATACAAATATCAGATCTCAGTACAATGTCTGGTTTTGGTTTAAACCAACCACAGCAAACGGCCAAATCTACCAGAGTAATCCCCGTTGTTTGCTCCCACACCAGTAGCTGTCTCATCAGATTTGATAATCAGAATGTGACAGCAGTCCTCACACTCCTATCTTCTTGGCAAATATGTTTCTCTGAGGCCATGTGGAGATTGTGATTGCAGAAAAGCTCAAAAATCTGCTAGGGGTTTTGGGGGCTACGACAAAAGGGTTTGTGGGTGTTTATCGAGCTGTCCAAAAACCACCGTGTGGACTGAAAGTCCACACACTGCTCTCCTTATATTTGGCTTGTGTGGGTTCAACACAGCAACTGACTGCAGAGATTTCCATTATCATATGGTTGTGAGGGCTATATTAGGAGGAAAAGCTAGTGAGGCAAGCAAACATAGTCTTGCATATGGATGCTGTCTTCTCATAGTATTTTCATTTTGTTCATATTTGGATTACTAAATCCATGCATCATTTTCTGTAACAGCTGTCAATCAATTTTATTTTTTAATCAATGACTGCATGCCTTTGTGTAGTCTGAAACTGATTTTTCATTCAGATCAGACATTAAAAGTGTAGTTTCTCTTACTAACATGATTAAAATACATTTGGGGACAAAACCAGGGAAAACTCATCTGATACCAATTAAAATACAAAGCATGTCTTTTGGAATTTGCATTTACAATGACACAGTGAAGTGTTTCTGATCAAGTGCAGCTATTAGCAGGACACCTACATTTTTTGCAGCATTCTAAATCATTGTTATGTAGTAATTGAAGAAGTTCTCAAATCCTTCATTAAAGTAAGAGCAGTTATTTCACAGTAAAAGTCCTGCATTCAAATTGTTACTTAAGAAAAAGTACAGCTGTATTAGCATAAATATGCTGCAAGTACTCATGCTGAATGACCCATTTCAAATTAATGTATATTGCATTATTTGATATATTATTGATGCATTCATTTGTACATGACTTCAGTGTTACAGATAGTAAAGGTGGGGCTAATAACATGATATCCTTTTGGGAATAATTTATTGATTTGCTACATCTACATACTTCTGCTATTAATCTGAATCTGAAAGTAGTCAGATGCACTGTGCCTAAATGTAGAGGAGTTTTGCCTGTCAATTGTAGTAGAGCAGTAAAAAGTAAAATGAAAACACTCCTTAAAAGGGGTTTGTTGTCTTAGGTAACTTCACTTCCTCATTTGCTCCATATACAGTACAACAATGGCTGTTATCACCTGAACTTAAATGTGTCTTTTCACCCGATTCAGAGGTTATCACACTATTCAGTGACCGTTTTTTGTTGCTATCAGCACCACAGATATGGGCTAGTAGATTCCTGTTCCACCTACAAGCCGTATTAGAAGATTGTTATCATACAATATCATTGTCTGACCTTCATTGACATGGTTACAATGATACAGAATATACAGAGTAACATTTTGCTTTGGTTTAGGCACAAAAATGACTCTGTTAGGTTACAGGAAATTCTTGTGGTTTAGGGTAAAATAAAGTTGAAACTGTTTGAAATAGGAAGCAAACTGTTGTCTCTCATTTCAAAGTCTGGGCCTTTATAACACATCATTCCATCCTATCCTACTCTCTATATGGACATTTCCAATCAATAACTGTCACTTTTCCTCCTGTCACACTTACTACAGCAACTAGACTTTGCCTAAATGTCCCTCTTATCAACAGTAACCACCTACTGGCTCACTAGTAGGTCAGCCGGAACGATAACTATGGGTATGATAATGGCTAATAACCATTCAGTGGCTTCATAACACTCAAATAGTCTGGCTATGTGATGACCTTTTTGAAAAGACTCAGTTTAAAAGGGAAGCAGTCTCAGTTAGAAAAACCAAGTGGATATTTTCCATAAGTTCTAATCAACTGATTCCTACCTCCTTTTGCAACTTGAATTGACAGAACTTTACATGCCAACTTAGAGTTCCTTCCTAACAATAATTTACTCTCTCACTGCTGCCCATTAGTGCCCTTTGCTCATGATCTACCTTAAAAATAACACATTAACAAATAAATTAAAAAAAATTAAACCACCCCGTCTGTCATCATTTGTCATGACTCTGACTTGGCCGTACTTGGAATACTGTGAGTGTGCAGCATATTGAAGGTGGAGAATATGCATGTAAAGTGAAGGACAGTGAGGCAAGCTGGCAGATGTTAAACATTAGGTATTCATTTTCAAATTACAGTTTTGTGTGAAGACATTACCTTTGTGTGACTAGCTAGCTTGGTTGGAAAAAAGCAAAGCTATTAATTAAATGACAGCTAGCAAATAAATAATGCTAGATGATGCTATGATACTTGCTTGCTATAAACAAAATACTATGTGAGGTGAAAGGGACAGTTACATACAAGTGTTATAAAACAGCTGGAGTTTGGTTGTTATAGTTTGGCTGCTTATCAACACTTGCTGCAGCAGCAGCAGCAATGCACAGTTTATGGAGGTAATTATAGTCCAACTCTGTCATAACTCAGACACATCTGAAAACAGACGTGATACATATTTAAGATCAACTATGACTTACAGTCCCAGGGGATCTTATTATCTCCTCTCTCCATTTCATGTAAATGTACATGAACCCTCTGAGAAATCACAGGGAAAAAAAGCTCCTTAAATGGCAGAAGAGTAAATCAGAGATAGTTGTCACCACATGCATGGGAAAATAGCAGACAGCAGCTTTGATGACAAACTTGGCTATGAGATTTTCTTTAGATAATGGACATAAATATAACATTAAAGATATTTTTAATGAAAACTGAAAAAAGACAGCCTTTGTCTGGGGCCCTGACATTGTTCTTGGAGGCATGGATTTGACGTATAAGCCACACAGGACTGCGTTGCACATTACAGATCATGCCAACATGCTAGCTCTAGCTAAGAAGTATTCTGTACAACAGCTGGAACATCAGTTAAATGGGTGCTTTATCTGACAGGAGAGACTTGATACCAATAAAGATTTTAAAGGATTTCTAACCACAGGACCATTTTTGCTCACTGTTGTCAGGGGCTCTGCCAATCAACATAACCCAAATATTAAAGTAATTCACTTGCTTTCTAACAGCTGTGTATGCAAGGGGCTGCCTGGCCAGGCGCCTATGTCAATAGCCAAATGCACTGGTTGGTGGGTAATGTTCTTGCTAAAATGTTGATATAACTGAGGTAGGAACTGGTTGGCCAGGGAAAGCTTCTGGCCGACCAGATACCAAGTTTGAGTTTGAATTCAATTTGTGTAAGGGTTTGAAACATACATCTGAAAATTAAATGCATGATAATACAATGAGTCTGGGTCAAAGGATCCATTATCAGTTCACATTAAGATAAGCTCTCAAGCAGTATATGAGTGACAGCAAGTTGTCAAAACAAAACATTTTTACTAAACCTAATCATGTTTATTTTGCGCTATATATATGGATATAATTATGAATATGAATATACACACACAGACACACACACATATAAAACACATGTTCAAAACAAGGATCTAGTATAAGGCACACAGAACTGTGACTATTCCAGGTAAGAACAACAGAGAATCTGGCAAAGTACTGGAGCTTGAAGGCTGATATACTGTATGTGCTGGGGATGCACAAGAATTATTGATGGACATACACATAATTAGCTTGTCAGCACATTACATTATTTGTTGCAATTCTGAACTTTAAAAAGATAAAACAATTGTGTCAAAACGGTCAAAGAAAAGGGTATCACACTTTTTGTTTTTATCGTGCTATTATAGCAAAGTTGTTTCCTCGATTCTTTCCTATTGTATAAGGCAGAGGGTGATCAAAAGCTCGCAGTGCGTGGTGTGTCTGCGTGCAGTATGTGTGATCTGTCATACAACCCAGTGATCTACCACCCACATTGTATTGTTTTCTCAGAAGACCATCAACACCTCACCCAACCCTCCTCGCTCCATCTCCCCTTTGAAAACAACCGTGTGAAAAAAAAAAAGTGTCATGTTAATTTGTGTCAGAGTTGCATAAATTTATCCCATTTAGAGAGGATCCAAGGCTCTGCCATTGCTGACATCACTGGCAAACACAGTGTGCCTCAGTCTAGACGTACTAAATGCTTGTCTCATTTTAGTGTTGTCGTGGCTGAGACGTCCATTAAGGTTTCCCTAATCACAGTGTGGAATGATAATGCCTCCCACACTCAGTCACTCATTTTCACACACACACACGGTCCCACTCCTGAGCTGTCACTTACGCAATGACAAAACTACGTGAGAGTATTAACTAAAGAGCTCGGCTGAGATAGGTGGTCACATAATTGATCAGGGTTGGCAAACCAAGTTGTGGACCTAATGAATCAAGACAATAGGCAACAAGTTTAATTATGGCTGCAAGGAGGAAATCATTAGAGTACTTCATCTTAGGGAGGTGAACTCTCTCCATAGTTTGCAGCCGGGTCATATGATAAGGACCTTTATCACGCAGGTCTAATCTCACACCATTACTTTTGCTCTTGGGCTCTCAGGTTAGCCTTCTTTAAAGATTCCTGTGTGGCCTGAGTTCCTTAGTAGGTTAGCCGCTATCAGGAAGATTAGCACTAGCAAGTTGTGTCTTGCTTGACTGATGAGAAGAGCAACAAAGTAAGTATTTATAAATGGGCTGAACAGATCTCGAGGGAGTGGGACTCTTTGATGCTCCTCCACCTCAAGCTTCCTCACGGCTATTAGGTTGTATTATCGCCGTGTTAGCCTGAGCTGCTGGAAGATTAGGTTGAGTGTGCAGCAAGCTAATCATCCAGCAATTGATGTCACTGGGAGGCCCAGTTCAAATTGCTATGGTAAGGCTGTTTACATAACGGTTGATTTATTATGCCCATTCTCAAACCATTAACTAAGGGTTAACACTTAAGCAGACTCTCTTTTGCTTTAATGAGTTTGAAGCAGGTGGACATACATTTATCCTGACAATGGAGATAAATACTCCTCCTAGTGCAAGTCCTTACTTGACTGGTTCTTGGTATGGCCACAAGATGCAGTAGTTACTAAGAGAGTTAACAAAATATGTTTTAATGCATTGAGTAGATTCACATGAAAACATCAAGTTATGGCACTTTCTTCAAAAGTAGGTACTTTGTTATGCGGAAATGAGGCTTTTAGTGACTCGCTGATTCCAAGTTTTGCACCCATGTGCAATCTGACCAAAATATGAATATGAATCATCTGTTCTTACTTAATTTGAGGTTGACCACTGCGCCTTTCTTAGTTTTGGGCTGGGCTGTGTCTAATATTACATGGCTCCACATGGTAAGGAATAAGTGGGAAACCAGAATCGTGAGGCTTCTTGAAGATGGAAGAGTAGAGGAGCTCTGCGAAAAAACCCCAACAAAAATGGCAATGGATCATATTTGTGGCACAGATCTGGCCAGGGCTAGCAAGAGGCCTGGATAGTCAGATCAGAGATCAGAGTGTACTGATATGGGACAATTACCTAACTAATTCAAATTTATAAACAACATAACTAAGCTTGGCAAGGTATCCCACACATGGAGCAGAAATCACAGCAAAGAGCAGCTGAAAAGAAACACAGCTGAAACTGTGAATGACAGCAGAACATGTCTCCAAAGATTGTACAAAATAGTAACTTTTCTATGCAAGTTTTTCCAACGCATTTCCAATGTAGAAAATATTTAATAAAATAAAAGGTTGAACCTCTCTAGTTAAGGGTGTGCTGACGTTTGTTGCCGTTAGGGTTGAACATTTCATTACACTTTGTTTTTCAAATGATTTGGCTTTATTCTTCCTGGGCTTCTGTTAAAAGCAACAAAATTGTGTGAAATGAACAGGACTTGAAATTTATTAAGACTAATGAAATGGATAAGGTTAGGGAACATTAGTGAGCATTAAAAATCAAAGAAAAACAGGGAATCAGGAAACCAGCGAGAAACAGTGACATCTTATTGGCTCAATCATTGTCCCTGACCTCCTCCTTACACAGACCTTGTTGCTCTTAGTGACAGCTATGGAAAAATAAAAAGCTATTTTTACAATTTAAAAAAGTGATTTAAACAAATAATTCTCTCTGTGTGTATTTTATAAAGAAATCAGTGCCCAATAACAAAACTGCTGCTACTTTATAAACAGGGAGTGATACAAGAAAAAAACAAAACAAAACAGAAAGTTCATTTTACCACTGGTTTTAAACCACAAGGGGGATTCTTTATAATGTATTACCACATTGAAGCTAGGGAGCTTTGCTATTCATAAAGCTTGCCCAATTGCCTGAGGCCAGTGTTGGGAATATGGGAACAGTATGTACTGTATAACATTAGATAACACTTGAGAATCCTATGAAAGAAGTAGATCTACTTAATATGCAGTATATTAAAGTTATATTAAATTCTATCTATCCTTCATATGGCAGGTGTTATTTTATGCCAGACTGGGCAAATAGCTTGGAAATGCTACCGACATCTATTATTATCTGATACAATAAATCATCAGATGCAGCGAAGTGCCTCTTCCGCTTTTTAAAGGCCATTATCCTGTAAGAATGTTACTGTTTATCAGCTTCCACATGTACAGTACAGTTCATTCTTATCAGTGGTCTCATGCAGAGCTTGTACTGTGTATTTATAACTTGTAATTTTAAAAATTCCCTACAGTACGAGCAGTGAACGGCATTTTATACATGTGTATCCGAGCACAAAGCACAATTTTAGATCATTAATGCACTAAGTTGACTTTTATACCACAAGAAAGGCTTTTGTTATTTCACCACTTCACTTCATCATTAATATAACTTTAATTCTCTCAGCTAAATTCAAAGAAAAAAAAAAAATTTCCCGTTTAACAGCAGAGAGCAAAAGTCATGTTATGTTGAGTATCTTCTTAGTAAATGTGCTTTTTAGAGATTGCCTGTCTGCAGTTTTTGAGTCCATTTTCACTCTGACACTTCACTATAGTACTTGTCAGTCACAGAATGGCATTTCCAAATAATTATTTGTTTAATTTCAACATTGATTTCATGCCCAGAGTGAATTGTCTGTTCTTTCTGTGGATTATGCACAGAGCAGATCAGTGGGCCTTTATTAAACACTTAAAAACTACTTTAGTTTGAATGTAAGTGTCTTAATGATGAGCATCTAAACTCAACTAAATGCATGACAAGTTTGACTCTTATTTGGAAAAACAGCACATGAAGGTGGGTTTAAATACTTTATTAAATATGTGTATGACTAAGCTACGTTTCAGCATGGAGCAATGTACCTTTGAGGAAACACAGCAGCTTGTATATTTGCAGTAGCTTAAACATCTGGTTAAACATTTTAGGAGTCCAAGGGTTTAAGCTCATGTATTTGTATCTGTAGGGAAAAGGGGAGCTGTACTGCTCAAAGAAGCAGTTTGAAGGTGACTGCTCTTTCTGATTCACAGCCCATGTCTTCTCTTTTGATTCCGCTGTACGTGCTCCTTTGCTATCTGCTCCTGGGGCCAGACATATGAAATGTGCCTCTGCATAAAAAGCACTCTGTACAAGAGGACAAGGGGTGGTGTGTGTGTGTGTGTGTGTATTGTTTTATTAACAAATAAAATAGTTATATTCCATTGATGTGTGGGACCATGGAATAATGGGACAATGAAAACTCTACAGAGTGACACCAGGGTCTTTTTGCTGCATTTGTGGCTCTAATAACTACTTAATGAGTCAGTTCTTAACTGCTCTTTACTACACTGAACTATCTCAGTGTGAAGGCCTCAGCTTCTATCTGATTAAGCTCAGTATGCAGTAAACAATCTGGCACATGTAACCCATTTCAACATATAGCACCCAGGTTTAGGGTTTTCAAAAATATTTGGCAAGAAGTACAACACTACCCCCATACTGAGTAAACCACTTTACATTTTCTACTAACATAAGGGGGAAATCATTAAGACACCTACTGACAAGGTATTTTGTTTCCACCCTTTATTTGTTTCAGTGATAATTTTGACATGAATTTAAAGTTTTAATCATAGTAATTTCCTGAAAACCCTAATTTGTTTCAGACACATTTCAGTCATTTATCTAAGTTGACTATTGAGTATGCGGGTGTGAACATGTGGAAATGAGAAATGCATAAACACTGAGGATTTGTGCATTCAAATGCATATTGGGGACTGAGATTGTCTATTAATGAGCTGCTATCATCCCGCCTTTATTCATATGATGTGCTTGTTTTAAATAGTGTTGTTGGCACAATTTCTCAGGTTGAACATTTGGTATGTTTTCTGTGTTATAATGTGAATAAAATATGGTATGAGAATTGCAAATCATTGCTTTCATTTTTTTTTTGGTTTTTCAGGACGAATTTTGACTAATCAACCAACTCATATCTCTCTGTTACATTGGTCTGTTCACATAATCCGTGCAACACTGACCCTCAAGCAATTATGGACAAGTTTTGGTGTCTTATAACTGGGATATTTCACCCAGGTCTTTCCTAAGCATTTGCTCATGGTGAAGGATGTCTTCATTTACCTCATTCCCAGATGTATAACACAGGTGGATACGCAATTTGGAGCCATGTCCAGGTTTCAAATTTAATTGGCAGAATCGACTAAAGTCACCCCATCAACTCAAAGTGCCTCAGCAATGGATGAATTTGTTTTGTTACCCACAAGGTGTTTGATTCAATCAATAGAGGTACCTCAAATCTACTTGTACATGAAACTAATACACCAGCATGTGGGTGGATGTGCTGAGATTTTACTATGAATGCTCACAGTTTGGTCCAAAAAGAGTGCAAAAACACTCCTTTGGCTCTGTGCACCTGTGTCCTTCAATTTAATCTTTTGAAAAGTATTCAATGTGCAAAGCTTTGAATAGACAGACTTAAGGAGCAAAAACCTTCCATCGCTACTAGCATCTTTTTTCTCTTGTCCTTGTGAATATTACAGACTGTATTTAAGGAGTTACCAAAGCAATTGAGTTTTCAGTGTTTGTCATACACTGTTAATAAAGGTTTTTTATGATTTTAACGAGAACTGGGAGTAGCCTTGGTGTCTACTGTATGCTGGAATTTTGTGTATGACTCCATCATGCAGGTTATCAGCTTAATTATGTTATTTAATAATACAGGTGACTGATTTGTGGCCAGAAAGATGTTATAGGCAGATTTAAGCAAAAGTTGGACAAAGGTGTTTTTAAGATGGTGCAGTGGTACTTTTTTAGTGAAGAGTCATGCACTCGTTCATAAACAAGGCTGTTGACACACATCTTTGCTTCTGAGTCTGTGTAGGCATGTCTATGGGTGTACCGAGGTTATGTTCATGGTTGCCTGCATCCTTGTCAAGTGTCCTTGACTGCTGAGAAATCCCTCCTCTGCTTGTGAGTTCTGCACAAAATCTCAGGCCCACTTCTTTGTACATGCAAGCACATTTTCTAAAGGTGAACATTGGACTTTGGTGCATGCTCTGAGCAATTGTTAATGTCTTTGTCTGTGATCTCAGCTTTGTCGTCCAGCTATTGTCCTACTAAGAGCTTTCTTCTATCTTTGTTTTACACTGTAAAAGAAGTGGCTGTAATTCAACTTTTGCCAAAAGTAGTTAGGCTTAAAATATGTGATTCTAAGTTCTGGTTGGTCATGAAATTGCTGTTTTTTTAATGGAATCAAACTAAGCAATGGCAGTGAATTACTCAGACTTGACCGACATTTTAAGTGGTTTGAAAGGTGTCAGTCATACACCCTTATATTTTTTATAATTACTTTGGAAAATATTGGAAATAAAACATTATTGAATACTGGACTTGTAAAACTACATTGGTAACTTTGTCAGTCTTGTCTGCCTTTTCAGGCTGAAATATCTCTATTAGATAAACTCCAGTGAAATATTGTACATTTGTGGTGTCCAAAGGGTGAATCCTACTGACTCTGGTGATCATTAGGTAAAGATTTTTATTTGTACCTTGGTTTACCAAATCCCTGCTGAAGCTTTTGTATTGTCACCAGCCTCAGATGTAGTCCAATTAGTGCTGATTGCATATGTTCGTAGCTAAAACTGTAAACTAAGGAAGTGCACATGGGAAACGTCATACCTACTAGACATCAACATTAGGTGGGTTTAGGTTCTACACAACCTACAGTTTATTGCAGGGAGAGGACAAATTACTAAAACGAGAGCACAGTTGTGTATGCATGAATTACTTGATTCATGCTCTCAATTTACTGGCTTTAGATTTGATGCTCACATCACAGAACGAATCCTAATTAATATTAAATCCCTTCAGTCATCCTTCAGTATTTTACAAGCAAGCCTTTACAACCTTTTTTCCCTTGGCTATGGTGCCAACAAAAGTAAACTCACTGTCATTTTGCCACAGAGAAGTTTGTGTCTGTGCAGCATCTTTCCACCCAAGCTGTGTCGACACTCAGGGTGGGAATGGATGAGGCTGGAGGTTTGTGTCGCTCACAGTGTCGCCACATCTCACAAACTCACAAATCTTACAAACACAAACATGCACTGAAGAGGAACTACAGTCACAAACTTAGTGAAACCCACTGGAGTGTGTTGGGGTTTGTGGACTTTTACAGTGTCAAACTAGGAAGCAAAAATAAGTCTATTTATGATTGGTTTAAGCCTTTCCTCCAGAGTCATAATAAATGCATGACAACTATTTAAATATCAAATGCAGCCAAATTATGTAAAAGGGTAATAGTTATGTGACACATTATTACAATATCACTATCAATATACTGTATGTACATTTTATTTACACAAGTCATCAGTGTGACATTTTTTTCAGTTCTGCATTTGGAAGCAGAGTTGAGATTTATACTGAGATTATTTTTACCCATCATCAAATCATTCCCTTGGTGAGTCCATTTATGCTTTCCAAAACTAATGCAGGATTTAGAAAATACAGGATTTAAGCTGTTTACACAGATGTACTGAGGGCAACAAAAGGGCTGAAAAAGTATCACAGAGCTGGCTCGTATAAAGTTAAACAGCTAGGATGCTATTTGGAACAATTTGTACCTCTCAAGCCAGTGACACTTGATTACTTCTCACCAGTTTGGATTGTTGATATATCAGATACACTAGTGGAGAAGGTTTGCTTTGAGAGGAAGAACTGCAATGCTCCAAGTCAGGGCTGTTTATTTCCAGTGTGTTCTGTGTGAAATCCTATAGTTACGCTACATATGCTGGTTTGCAAATACTTCATTTTTAGTAGTTTTGCTACTACACACATATATCACGTTATGTTGATTTCATGTGCCATTGCTTTGAGGGTTACCAGCAGAATATTTGATATCTGATACAACAGCAAGTTGTCTGATATTAACATGTCATACATCAGGAAAAAAAAGCCAATGATGTATCTGATAAATACATGCCAAAGCTTCTAAGCTCCACTTCAGGGCAATCATGAATGGATAAAACACTGGATTTTGTAAACGCCAACAGAAATCACACAGAAACATCAGGTCAAGTGCAAGATTTCATCAATGTAACATCACAAATTATATTAAATGATGAACTGCGAACACACTGAGTGCTTTAAATGTCTTATTTACTTTTGTTGTCCCAAATTAATGGACAGTCAATATTTTTTTATTGGAATTACAACTAAGCCAGTTGATACAGTTCCACTTCTGGCACTTTCTCACTAATTCACATAATCGTCTTTTAGTGGGTGAGTTTTGGAAAACGTTTTTACTGACATCTGTTTGACTAATGATGTGATGAGATGCATAACGTACTAGTTGTCTGAGAGTGATAGAGGGACAGAGGCCAATACAGATACTGTAAACAGAGAAACAGACAGAAATTGGATATGATCGACACTGGACTGGCTCCCTTGACAGACCATATTTTTACACTCAGCCTCGGGGAGAACTTTGATGCATTAAACGACAGAGGAGAGGGATGAGTGATAGAGAAGTGGGCAGTTTGAATAAGTGTACAAAGAGAGGTGGAACTAAATGGAGAATATACCAGTGGGCTTCACACTTATTCACTGTCTATATATTCTCTTCTCTTCCACATGCAAGGAGCTAATCTAAACTGTATGTTTTACCAAACAGCAGCCACTGTGACAATTATGAGACAAATCAGAAGACAGTGCAACAGTCACACTAACTAAGAGGAATCATAAAGCCAGAATACTGCCTCTTGGTTTTCCAATAATAGCCAACAACATTACAGCTGAGTGAGGTTATAAGTGACATTTCTCAGTGTACTGGAGTCACCAGGGTTTAGTTTCATGTCATCTGTAAGATGAATTATATTATTCTTTCAGGAGTTACACGTTGTCAATTTAATAAATGATATTAGAGCTCTGACTTTAATTAGCTGTAAGAGGCATTTCAAACACTTCAGGTTCTAAATTTAGAGAATCAACTTTTAATTGAGTAGTAGTAGTTTTAAGGCAGATAAAGCAAGGAACCTGCTGACACCACAAACCATCTCTTGTTAAGAAGAAAATGGATGGATGGATGAAGAACATCAATATCCTTAAGACAAAACATAATAGTGTTAAACAGTGTGCATTCCTTCATAGCTAAAATTAAATAGAGCACACAATGGAACTGTTAGGTTCAGAGAGCATGGTGTGTTCTTTCGTTTTGTCTGACTTATATTAATGTGCAGTATGTCCACACATCTTTAGAGGTGTCCCTGAACCAAAACAACAAAGATGACACTGTTTACATTCTATGTTTGTTATTAGTCAGTGTCCAGATGAATGACATCAACGTTCAGTCCAGTCAGACAGAGTAGCTGTGCAGTAATCACAAATACAAGCCATCCTTGGATTTTAGATGGTGGCATGTTTTTTATCATAACGGTAAAAGTAACACAGGAAATACAGGACAAAGTATTAATTGCAGAACATAGCGTTAACCCAGGGAAGGCGGCTGGGTTCTGTAGGGTGATACAAGATGTTTTACTGTGGGTCCTGTGTAAAAGAATATATTGTAAGTGACAGAAGTTGCCTCAGGACAGGCAGTGACACTAGGGTGCCACATTCACAGCTTTGGGTCTATGAGACTTTCTTTATGCAAGAGAAATTAAATCAGAATTATACAAGAACACTGTTAAACTTTAGAGATAGCAAAGTTCAGGGCTGGGGGACAGAACTTTCTTTAGAAGCAAATCTCTAAATTCATAGCAAGGACAATGATAAACGTAGACATAACCTGTCACTGTTCTGTACAAGAAAGTTTTTAAATCATGCAATAGTTTAAATTTATATGAATAAAACATATTTTGAGTTAAAATTTTGAGCTATTCCTGAAAAGAGAGGCAGTATTTCTGTCACTAGAGTCCTGCTGCTGAGCTCTTAAATCAGGAAGGAAGTTATATTATTTGATAAATATTGTGTTAATTAACATTATACTGCTTCATTTTAAATTAATAAAGGAAACAATATAAAGCCTATAAAGCCAGCAAGAAAAAGCAGCACATCACTCGGTTCATAAAGCACAAGTTACATGAGGAATAGATCAGGCCTGTCTTTTATGCTAAATTATATGTGCAAAGCTATACATGACTTACACTCCAGTCTTTTCTTTGCTCACACAGACATAGTCACAACAAAGACTTGAATTACTATTTTACAATTTACAATGTGGGAATTGAAGGTGCTGAATGGACACAACAAAAAGATTTGTGTTGAAAAAAAAAGAAAATTAAGACGATTTTCATTGTCATAGCAGGTGTTACAAATTAAGTTATGCTTGACATCATTTTGAATGGGCGAGTGAGGACCTGTGGTTCAACTCAGGCCCACTGTCACATTGTTTTTCTGGTGATGGATTGACACAGGCACAGCTTGGAAGTGACATTCATAGCCCGATACAGTCCATAGAGAGAGATGACTTTCACTCGGGCATAAATCACAGCTGTTGTTGAGACACATGGCTGGGGCCCTTTAGAGTGCCATTTCAGAAGCAAGCAAGCATGTATGCTTCCAAGGTGTGAGGGATCAAAAGGCAGAGGTGTGGACTGTCAGTTTGCACAAATGACTGCTTGTGCTTGGACAATAGCTAAAGGCTTGCCCGAACTGTTGCCCTGACATGCCCAACAAACTTGAATTTACCATTTAGAGTTTGAGAAAAGGATGGTGTACCATTCAATATCATTATGATTTAGTTTATGGAGCTTTTGCAGGCAATATTATCCTTAGTATGAAAAATGCAGACATAAGAGACTGTTAACCTAAGCACCCTGTTATTCTCAAAAGGACAATAAACTATTCGCATTAGGCAATATGAGTGTGCATTGTGTCCAAGAAAACCAGATACAACTATGACCAAGACACAATAGAGACACATTAAATTACCTCGTCCGCCTTTAGAATAGGGGATCGAAATGTCTCCATATTCATACTTTCACTGCCAGCATTTTTTTATTGTCCTCCTAGGAACATTCTGAAACTTCCTTTCAAATAGTAGTATTGGGCGAGTATGTGCACTGATTTTTTTCCTGACTTTTAAAATCAGACAAAAACAGCAACTGTGCACTTTGTGCTTTGACTGATGAGGTGTTCAGTTTTGCGAATAAGTGTGAAAGCAGGCAGGGAACTTGTTGAGCTGAACTTGTTGGTCAAGCTCTTTGTGCATTTTCCTTACCACTACTCACTATTTTTGTGTGGCCAGGAGTTAATACTTTTGCTTTTGATGCACCCAGACAACACATTTTACAATCCAGTGTACTGGAAGCATACTGAACCCTTAAAGGCATCTTAACGGCCTATACAGTCACTGTTATTTTAAAGCATGTTCTTGCCAGATCATTCTTAAAACTTGGAAATATCTTCGGAGATGTATCCTGTGGTAATCACACATTTCTATATATCAGAGAACCTTTGCATGAGTATCTCAATTGGTACACAGGTCTCCCCACTTTATATACAACAATAATGATGCATTTTCTGTTACATTAGTCATCTCTGCAAGGAGATCTAAGATCATTTTAGCCTTAAGATGCTTTGTAAAAATGGATTCCCATGGGAAATTGGAAACTCGGCGGGGTCCATTGACTTGCTCTTTAGGACATGTTTTAGATGCCCGAGTGTGGTAAGTGCGATATAATCTGGGAACTTGCATGCATCACTGGCATCTGATAAATTAGCATTCAAATAATGTGAGCAGAATGGAATACAGATTCTGATGTCTGATGACAAATGTCAAAGTAAAGCTAGAAATATTTTCTGTAGAAATACTGTATGGTCCAGAACATTTTATAATGCAGAGGCAGCAGAGAAGAGTTTCCTTTTTTAGTAAGGCTTGCCTTTCTAACCAGAGAATCCAGTGTGCAGTGGATTGATCTTGAGCCCCAAAAGTTGCATATTGTAATCAATATACTTGTTTAAGCCAATGTCAAGGATTGAAATACCAGGCTCAAAGAGAAGATTTCCAGTGATGGGTTGTAGTACAGTTACAGAAAGTAACTGATCTTAAAATTGCTTTAATGCAAAGTGCGCTGTAGCATCTGGTACAAAAGGCAACTAATGCTCTGTAGTCACCCAGTTCAATCAAAGAAAATAGGACAATCCATTGTTGGTCTAGGGAGGTATGTCTAACTACTTCAAAAGTCTCTTAGCTACTTTGCAACAATTGCTGTGGAACATGACTTTAATCTCCCACTGGTTCACAGTGGTATATTACCAGAGGGTAAGAGGTCATTATTTGCCAATGAGCTCTCATTGAGAGCTGCCAGGCTATAGTGTGAGAGCCTGGACCCTATGGAATACTTTGCACTCTGAGTTGACTCAACTCTCTAGTGCTCTACTCCTTTCTTTTCCTCTTCCCCTTCCAATATGACACACTTTCTTTTTGCGAAATGTCAGCAATGTCTCAAGAGGAGAAGAAGAAGAAGAAGAAGAGGAAGAAAGCGGTTGTTCTTCGTCTTCTTCTAAAGATTAGTTTGGTTAAGTTCACCCTGTCTCAAAGGCAGGCTGCTCAAACTCTTGGTCTACAGGGAGTATGGGGGCGAGCTAGCAGAGCGAAAAACACAGCAAAGAAAAAAAAAACGAGCAGGGCGAGAAGAAGGGTGAAACAGAAACACACAGAACGAGCAAATAGCCCAAGCAAAGCTGCCCTACGGAGCCCAATATGTGCTTGAGAGGTTTGCTAATAAGTCATTGTTGTGAATTGCCAAGATGAAAGTAGACTTGAGCAAGCAGAAAATGTCAAACTCGTTCATTTGCATAGTTGACTATGCATTGTCTTATACAATAATGTATTAAAATCATGCACACACATACATAATCATGGTCACCCAGACACTTGCTGCATACCCTACACAATGTATACACACATGCAGTCATGCATGCACACACACAGACATTTAGGGTGCTAATGTAAGCCCGAGTGTTCTCTCAGCTTAAATGGTGTCAGCAATGGCTCCCACCGTGAGACACAAATCTGGTGGCGCTCATCATCTGGTGCTCCCATCTGTCAGCCTGAGTGTGCCTGCGTGAGATAACGTAGAGAATGCGTATGTGTGTGTATGTATCAAGGTTATCCTGTACAAAAGGAAATGTACCATACATATGTGTTGCATCAACGTGTGTAAAAGATTCCAAGAACTAGAGAGTCTCAGAAGTCCCAGTGTGTGCTTTCAGGGGTAGATAACAAGAGTGTGCAGATTTGTGTGTGTGTGCGTGTGTGAGAGTGCAAGAGGAAGGGTGTCTGTTTGTGCCTTTTACCACTCACTTTGGCCAAACCAACGTGCAAGTAGATCTGCTATATAATTCAGTACTTTACATAATGTGGCCTGCCCCAGTTTAGAGAAATAAAAACTGATAACCCTTTAATTCTTTAGCACACAGATACACAAACGCACACATGCTCAGAGAGAAACATACACATTCACACAAGATGTAGCAGGTGGGCAAAATCATACCAGTTGATTTCAACTGTTGTTAGTACATAGACTAGTGGTGGTCAGTGGCAAATGCATCTCTGCAAATCTAACCCTAAGTAATGTGTGGCATTTTACCATAAACAGATAATTTTATTACAGTGCAGAAAAGAGACAATTGCTGAGAAGAATGTGTGTACATATCTGTACATGCCACTTATCAGAAAAGAGCAGCACAAAAAATTTACAGCTCAAACTGCTGAGTTTTTAAATAAGTTTCAGATGTAGAGGGAAACCCTATACTATGTAAAATGAGAATTTGTCAGAGGGATATCTATTATATAGCCAAACCCTGATAAGATGTCTTCTCCATTGCTGTCCAAATGCTTTTAAAAAGTCATAAATAATCCACAAAGTTGGACTGGCTAACATGCTCCTTCATTACAATGGAAATGGGCACTGTAGTTTGACTCCAACCCTTATTCATTATCCTGCTACCCTAACATAATACCAGAATTCACCATTAAATATATATCTGACCTGTTTTTAAAGATTGATATTTCTAGTTTTAACAAACACAGGTAGGATTTTCTTCTCCTTTCATTTTCACAACTAGCCAAATGGATGATGTAAACCATACTTTGTGTTACTGATTTTAACCTCTTTACATAACATTGTATTAAACTTTTCTTTCTTCAAAAAAAAAAAAAAATCAATCAAGCACTTTTTGAGCCATGAGAGTCAATTACCCTAACTCCCTAAGCAGAGTACCATAGAGTGCTACATTGTTAAAAGGTGCTTGAAGGCCATTACAGATGATATATTACAGAATAAAAAATAAAAATTGCTACTAAACATTTCCACAACCAGACTTAAAATGACAGACAGGTGCAACCAGGGACATTAGGCTGTTATGGGAACACAATCGAGCTAGAGAGAGGAACAGGAACAACTCAGGGCAATGGTAATTTTATGAAGCAGTGGACTTGGTCACAGAAAAACATGGAGGTTCAGTCAGTGATGTGACAAAGGCAGCGCTGAGGGAATGGGCAGTGATTACTACATCCAGTAGGCAACAAACAGTGGCTGGAGAAGCCCTTGATATTCCCCCCGCACTTTAAAAAAAAGACCTTAACCTCCAACTGAAAATAGTGCATCTTCAGTAATTACAATGTAAAAATATCAACATACAGGAGCTCTTTTCAAAGAAGCTGGAAACCTCATGAAAACATCTACTTAATGCCTTTGTCTCTACATCTCAACTGCTTCATCTGAGAAAACTGTTTCGACCTCTAAGATGTTGTTACATACAACTGTGATACAAACAGAGCTTTTTCATTTCGCACTCACGCGTGTGTATAGCAATAAATTGTAAAAGCTGGACACCGATGTGTTAACCTTGTGAGAGAAAAGCCACATTCTGTAAGTAATAGGGTTAAATAAAATACATTATTGCTTATGACTGATTTATTGCCAACCACATCTTGAAATAGTCCCTTCTGACCAGTTGATGTACTTCACCACCACAGATAGAGATAGAGAGAGAGTATTAAAGAGTGCAAAAGAGTAGTCACGTGTATTAAACACTGCAGTTCAAACTAGTTTTGTTATCATCATAGAACCTCATAAAAGCGCTCTTCTGACCTTTGGCCTGTTAACTTTCAGACTGAAATTTAAATCCATAATTTCATCATTTTATGTGGATATTTACAAAAAAACAATAAAAATAAATAATATATGGAGACTGTCTACTTTTAAACACTTTTGGACTAATATATTTGCTATGGAAATAGCACATATAAGTGAAATGACAGGTTTTGAAAAAGATTCTTTGAATGAGAATGGATTTAAGGAAGGCGTGTGAACTAACACAGTGATTATCTTAAGGTATCATTTTATTTGACAATGATGCGTATTCCTTTTGTAAAAAATTACTTACTGGTTAAAATCACTGACCAAAAGCTATTTAAAATGAATGAGATTTTTTCCATCTTTCTTCACTCACAGCAGTACAACTCCAGTATTACTTGAATATACATTTGTGTGTGAGAATGTGGCAATATATTATTTAGACCTTGATAATTTTAGTCTGCAAATTGCAGTGAGAAACTAAACAAGATTATTTTTATATTGTGCAATGAGAAACAAGTTTTTCTCTGACTGCTAACAAACGGTCCATTCTGTCTCTAAAGACAGGTTAGCTTAATTAAACTGAACTTGGGGGTGTAAAATGTTGATTGACACTTCTTTTGAAATTTACACACTGCACTAAGGGTTTGTTTCCAAGGTAATCTGCCAACCAGTTTCTGTTACTTCGTCTTTCTCTTGAATTATCATACACTGCCGAGTTAAAACATTAGCACAGTACTTGTGACTCACTGTCACTGCAGAGTTTCTGCTTCTTTATAGTTTAATTCAATTTTGATTTGAATTTTTGACAGTGCAGCTATAACTAGGTGTTGTAATGAACTATGGTCTAAGATCAGGTTGATAAATAGAAGATAAATAGAGGTGTGGCTGCCCTTATTTGCCATAGACACTTTCTAATAATTTCCTTATAATTTGACAATGTGATGTTTTACCTGATTAATTCTATTTAATGCATTACAGTATGACTTCACCACTCACAGTGACCTCAATAATAAACAGTAATTATAACTTTTCTTAAATTATAACCTTATGAAGTTTAATTCATGGCACAGCTGCTGTTTTGGCTTGAATTAAATTGTGCAGGTGTACCTCATACAGTGGCCTGTGAATGCATATGTGTACACACACAAGTAAATGCCTTTTTTTTTTGTTAATTTAAAAGCTAAACTCATTCTAAATTTGTTACAGATAAAGTGAACTATTTCCAGCTTTGTTTGGTTTAATTGTGGTACAAGTTTGAGCTAATTACTATTCATACAGTATAAATACAGTGCATCTCTTTGTCTACTTCAACACACACAACCACAATCATGGGGAAGGCTGCTGACTGAACTATCCAGAACACGATCATCAACACACTCCACAAGAAGGGTAAGCCACAGAAGGTTATTGCTGAAAGGGCTGGCTGTTTGCAGAGTGGTGTATGGAAGCATATTCATAGAAAGCTGATTGGAAGGACAACGTGTGGTTTGAAAAGGTGAACAAGCTAAAGGGATGACTGCAGCCTGCAGAAGATTGTCCAAAAAAGCTGAATCAAGAAAATGAGAGAGATTCACAAGGAGTGGAGTGAAACTTAAGTGTATTAAGAGCCACCATGCACAGATGCTGTACAACTGGGTTACAACTGTCAAAAGTGTCTGATGTGGGCAAAGGAAAAAAATAATTTGATGGTCACCAAGTGGTTAAAAGTCCTCTTTTTAAAAAAAGAGTACATGTTGCATTTCATTCAGAAATGAAGGTTCCAGAATGTGGAGAAAGAGTGGAGAGACACCAAACTGATCGAAGTGTGAATTTGCCACAGTTGCTGTTGATTTAGGACACCATGTCATCTACACACACACACACACACACACACACACACACACACACACACACACACACACACACACACAGAGA
>OMLM01010230.1:17862-34879 GCA_900302695.1 Helostoma temminkii | reverse complement strand
TTATCACTAAAAAAATAAATTTTATTATCATTAAAAAACTTTGCTAGTTTGTTGACTCTTCGCTGGTATGCAGACAATGGTAAATTGTACATTTCTATACAAGCCACTGATCCCTGCATCTGTATTCTCTTTATGGATGACCTGGATGAATATTTTCAA
The DNA here is from genome assembly GCA_900302695.1 of Helostoma temminkii. Taxonomy (NCBI): domain Eukaryota; kingdom Metazoa; phylum Chordata; class Actinopteri; order Anabantiformes; family Helostomatidae; genus Helostoma; species Helostoma temminkii. Next base: position 34,720 of record OMLM01010230.1, on the reverse strand, counting down.
CTAAATGGCCATTTTAGAATCTTTAGCCTGCTATGTTGTTTTCACATCAAAAACAAAGATAAAGATCAAAGATCATTGAGATCAATCATGCCCAGTAAGAACATTATTTGTATGTTGGGAAGAATACTATGCTTAAGCTCAGTTGTAGCTACTATGTGACAGAGCAGCAGTTGCTGCAAAAGCAGCAGAAAGCCTGACCATGTTTGACCACATGGAAACACACAATGAAACCACCAAGGTTTCATTTATCGTAGTAATAAACTTGTACGCATATTTGTATACAATCCAGCAGACATTAAACCACAGCACGCACACACACAGAGCCCATACTATATTGATTTTGAAAAGCAAACATGCATTATACAGTCAGAATGTGCACTGCCACAGATAAACAAAGGGGTAACCATGTGTACTGGCAACAGCAAAACAAGCTTAAATAAAAAATATTGTTTTAAAATATATTAGCAATCTTTCATCTAAGTATGTTTGTTTTACACAACTTAACTAGATAAATGACAATGTACTCACTGCTGGAGTAAAATTGACCAGATTTACAATAATGTGCATCTGTAACACATGATTGCTTAACTGACTTACTGTCCAATTTATGGCACATTTTTCCTGCACGTGATCCTACATGTGCAAAGTCTTCACGTGTTCCTTCCATAAATACATATACATGGTAAATAATACTGTACATGTATGACAAATGCCTTGTTCAGAGACACACGTGCATGTGCTAGATGTATATACAAGTTTGGCTACTTCGTACTACATTCACATACAGTATGGACCTATAATCTAGGCTCTCAAGGTGTTTGGACTTATCTTTAATTCAGCAGAGGGACAGGTCTGCCAGCTCCTTGATTGCTTAAACCACATTATCCCTCCACTCTGCATCCTAATGAATGTCCACCAGGCAAAGAGATGTGTGCATGTGTCACAATGGTGGAGAAGGTATGTAAGCATTTGTATGTGTAAGAGTGAGGACGTGCATGTCTAGTTTTTGAAGTGCATGTGCTCCCTTTCTTGTGTGAGCATTTGGACACACATCACTGTGTTCCTTGGCACGATTTGAATCTTCATTATGTGTAGCCGCGGGGTACAAAAACAATTTGTATCTTCACAAGGTGACGAAGCCACTAAATGGAATCTTTTGGAAGCGATGGTTTGTCTGCCATACCTGCTCCCATTTACCCCGCCATGCTAAATGGTTCATCATAAAGACAGGCTGTTAAAATGCCCTCTGAGCGAATTTCCTCACAGTGCAGTGATCCTGCATAGTCAAAACAAGTTCATCTATATATAACCAGAGAATGACTTAAGAATCTGCTTGTATGTACTTATTTATCTGTACTTGCACTATAATTGAAATAATAATAATAAAAAATGATAATTCAAATATATGCCTCTGTAAACTGTACCTCTGATGCAAAGGCTGAGACAAACTTATCTATAATTGTCGCCACCCCCCTACACTTTCTGTACTAATGTGGTTACATATTAACCCACTCCCACTTCTGTGTTTCAGCATCACGCAGTCTCTGAGGCAGTCCTGACCAGATCGACCAAATGTGTACCTCATCGGATGCAAACTAATTTAGTTCGGTTTTAGCTGACCAAAAACCATGATGACAGAAAAAACAAAAAAAAACCCAACTTTTTTTTGCCTGTAGAAATGGACTTCATGCATCTTTCACACTGTTTGATGTGTCACAGAAACACCAATTTCCACAGATATTGCGTCAGCCAAGTGAGAAGGTTTTACCTGCTTGTTTTTCCACCTTGCATAAATAGCTTATTGGTGTGGTGCCACTTAAAGGATGACCACTGCACCTTCTGTTACTGTTGCTTGCAGTGGTTGTTAGGAAGAATATAAAGAACCACACTGTGTGTTTTGCATCCAACTGATGTACTTGCATCATTTAACATATCCATGAGGTCTCCTGCTTTCCTGCGTGGAGCCATGTTATAACAACAGTGCCTATACAAAGTATTTACCCCCTTGGATGTCTCACCCTTTTATTGACATTATAAATCAATCATGGTCAATATAAGTTGGGAACTTTGACAAAAACATTACAGAAAATGCGCATAATTCAAAGTAAAAACAGGTTTCTACAAAGCAATGTCAATTAAAAAAAATATGTAAGATGAAATCAGTGTTGGAACCTTCTTCCACTCGGCCATGGAGTCTTTCTCATGCCTTTTGGTGAACTCAAGTCATGATTTAACATGAGTTTTCTTGAACAGTGGCTTTCTCCTTGCCACTCCAGAACCTGGGCGACAGTTGTTGTATGCACAGTCTCTCATATCTCAGGTGCTGAAGCTTGTAACTCCCTCAGAGTAGTCATCAGTGTTATTGGCCTCTCTTACTAGTCTCCGGTCAGTTCCAGGCAGATTTAGACATGTGCCATATTCCTCCTATTCCTCCGAGATTTTTTGTATCCATCCCCTGACTTATGCTTTTCAATGACCTGTTCTCTAAGTTGCTTGGAATACTGATTAACCAGTGACTAGGCCTTCCAGACACAAGTGTCTTTATATTGCAATCACATGAGACACTTTCACTGCACTCAGGTGATCCTTATTTCACTAATTGTGCCACTACTAGCGCCAAATATCTGGACCTCTGTTGGATTAGGTCAGTCATTTTAAAGGGGGTGAATATTATTGGAGACACTGATTTCACCTTACATATTTTTATTTAATTGACATTACTTTGTAGAAACCTATTTTCACTTTGACCTTAATTTTTCAAAAATTTCTAAAATCTGTAAAGAATTGCCAACTTGTATTGACCGTGATTGAATTTAAATCCAATGCATGGGATATAATCAAATACCTCAAATAGTACAGCTACTGTATTGCGGGATGATGCATATTGCACATGGGTGTGTTTGGTTTGGTTGTATACAGCATTTAGCCTTTTTTAACGTATGTCATTGCATATTTTGTTATTGCATAGTGAGTAATTATTTTTATACTACATGGAATAGAATTATGTGACAGTCAAGAATAATTGAAACAAACAAGCCTTCAGAGGTCCAATCTCATGTTGCTAAAATGAATTAAATAACAGACTCAAAAGACTTTACAAGCATTCCCCAAATACTGTATCTCCCCATAGTATTCTTGAGCTTTGCTATATTTTGCATATATATACCTTTTCAAAATGAAATGTGATACACACTATAATTCAGTGCATTTCTTCAGGGCAAAACACACATTCACTTTATACTACTCCATTTATAACTAACAGCTGCTTTGATTCCACTTCCAAACCGTGCTCCAGGAAACACAAAGCATTTCTTATCAAAGCATTCTTGCTAAGAGGCATGCAAACCTATGTACTTTAGAGATCAGTGTAATCAGACCGGCATGTCACATATATATGATGACACTTGAACATTTGTAAACCCATAGCAGTTTTCTCTGTTTCTTTGTACATGTATCACATACAATTGTGATTGTCAACCAAATCCTAGAGCTACACAGCTGAGACCCAATTAAAGAAACAAGACAAAAACATTACCAACAAAACCAAAACAATTGCCCGCTTCAGGTCCTTTCACACCATTTCTGTATGTATGGTCAAGAATTTGACTTGACCATTGAAAAACACTGGATCTTTTTTAGATTTAACCATTCAATGGTAGAACTACTTGTGTATTCAGGGCCATTGTTTTGTTGCATGGTCCACTCATGGATGGATATATTGACAATTTCCTGTAGAATTTGAATTTGTAGAATTTTTTCCTTTGCTTTGCTTTTCAGAATTCATTGCCTCATTAAAGATGACATGCCAAAGCAGACCCAAGTCATGATACTGCCACTATGAAGCGAGATATGATACTATGAAGGATTGCAACAAACAGAGGACTTCTTAGTGTAGACAAGCAGCAATGTTATTTCTGGAGAATAGTGACTTCATCCTTGCTCTGCCATGTACAATATTGCCGTTCAGTATCCTCGTGATGATGGACTCATGAAAATCAATATTAGCCACTAAGAAAGGCCTTGAGTCACCTCAACATCACCGTGGGGTTCCTGGTCATATCCCAGACTATTACAGACCTTGATCTTGGAGTGATCTTTGACCAATCGATAACTGTGGTGCTAAATGTTCTCCATTTATACCTGATCTGCCAGACAGTTAGCTGGTGATGTCCCACCTTATAAATACTTTTGCAACCCTTTCCAGCCTGGTGGGCATCAACAACTCTTTTAAGGTCTACTGATCTCCTTTATCCAAACCATTACACATTTCCACAAACCTGTGTTGTCAAAATCTGCCTTTGAATCCAAATACATAAATTTCTCTTCTTTGAAAAACAGAGGTTCATATACTTTTGCAGCCTACAATATTGATATAATATTTAACTGGGTTTTATCATTTTATCTACTTTTAGGACTTGCATTAACATTGCATAACATTTTAAATCACATTTATGCAGAAAGGTTTGAAAATTCTTAAAGGTTCACACATTTCCAAGTGCCATAAGGTTCAAATAAGTCAACCACCTGCTCTAAAATGTAAATTTATGGATATTTTCACTTTTAATAAAACAACACTACGTAACTGCTGAGTAGAATTTTTACTCATGTTCCCTTTGAAGACCCTCATCATCATACCCCCTGCTTTAGAATTTCTTTTTAAGTTACTTCTATATGCAGGTATCCCAGTTCTAAACACTGAGAGATGCATGTATGTGCTTTTGTGTATTTAAAACTGTTACTCTGAATTCAGAAGAAAAATCATGATATTGTAACTACAATAACTTTAAACTTCAGATGTTTGTCATAAGTTATGAATACAATGTGGCGGTTGAATTGTTGAATTAAAGTTCATTGTCAAACCTTAACCTCAGGATGTGAGTGCATCACTAGGAATGCTTTACACAAACATTCAAAATTAAGCAATTTCAACAAAACTTGATGTGAATGTGCATTTTATTGTGGTGCATCTACTTTATTGACTATTTAAGTTCAAGGTCTGAATTGGTAAGTAGAAGAAAAAACATTTTAGAAAATTATAGCCCAATGACTGTTGGTAATGCAAGTTGTATATTTGTAAAATTTACTAGGCTGATCATGCTTTGAGTCTCTCAGTTGGCATTGCATCATTTGGAGGCTGCAGATTTAGTGCTGAGCTTCAGGTAATGATCCGTTTTCCAGTATAAACATCCGGCATTTTGGAACTAAACTCTTCATTCATAACTATGTAGTTAGTGATCATTAGCTGTACCCTCTTCCACTCCAACATTAACAAAATTCTAATTTCATGCTTTCAAGAACAAGCTTTAATTTCCCCCAAGTTGTCAACCACAGCCACCCCCTGGAGAGACATGTTCAACATTAATGCAATTATTACGCAGGCATATGCTGCAGTTGTTATTTTGGCACTGCGAGGCCCTGTGGGCTAATAGGCCTGTCTGTTGCCCAGATGCTCATAGGGAAGGTTTTGCCTTTGTGTGTGTGTGTGTGTATGTGTGTGTATGTGTGTGTGTGTGAGTGAGAGAGAGAGAGGGAGAAAGAGAGGGACAAAACAAAAGCAGAGTGCTCAACAGGATAGTCTGCTCAACTTAATGTGAATGCTTGGCACATTCAAGGGCCAACAACTTTAAAGTGTTCTGAATTCATTCCCCCCTATGGGGACGCATTTTTGTACAAAGAAACCTCTTTTCTTTGATAATTCTTCCTGTAATGTATTTGTTTGTGACCCTGCTCCGTCTTTATGCATGTAATCCACAAGAACTTGTGTGTTTTGTGTGCCGCACGTGTGTAGGAGGAGGGTATGCTCTCTGAAAACCACGAGAACTTTCTCTCGCACTTACACAAACACATACAGGCTTATTAGTCATGTTCTCTCTGTCTCTGTCTGAGATGATGATCAAATCAAGTTCTGTGCCTCTGCTCATACACCCCAGCTTGTGCATGCTGACAGTAACCTCCCACAGTACACTCCAAGCCCAAGGTGACGCTCACACACAACATGAAAACACACAGACGCACACAAGCCTGAGGTGACACAGATGACAGCTCAATTTTTGTGAGTCAGCTTGGTTGTGTCCTTGCCCAGACATGAGAAGGAGGCGGTGCGTGGTGCGCATCATACGTGTGCGTGTGTCTCAGTTGGTGGGAGTTGACGGCAGGGAGAGGTGCAAAGGTGAAGAACAAAGTGTGAGAGAGATAAAGAGAGAGAGAGACAGAGAAAAAGATGGAGAGAGAAGCAGCAGGTGACCTTGGAACAGTCAGTCAAGTGTTATGTGTTTGTGTTTTCAGTGCTCAGAAGTAGCCAGCGGGTGACAATTAATACACTCTCATCTCTCAGTGTTTGAGTGTGCATGTAGCCAAGAAACAAACAACAATGTTATCACTGAGATGTTCTGATTTTCCTATATCTTAATTTCTCTGAACCATCCTCAGTTTTAGGCTAACGGTACATCTACAACAGTTCATTGCTATAGAGATATTTCAGGTGATGCACCGTCAAACACCGTCTGGATGCCATATGTCATGGCCATGTTGGAATTACTGTGAATATGAAGTGCCAACTGAGAAAAGACCAAGCATGCTGTACCCCTAGTGGTATGACATGTTGGATTTTGTCATAGTGTGACTTGTGTAATTCATTGAAATGTGTCAGCAATGACAAAAATAGAGAAACTGTTTTGGTTTTAATCACAACAATGCTATCTCATCATGAGCATTTATTTTGTTGGTGATTTACAGATTCCTGAAGAAGCACATGGTTCTTACTCCACTTCATGGCCATTAATTAAATACAAAATATGGTTGTAGATATAACTTTTTTCATCATATGAATTTTCGATGTATTTTTTGTATTAGGTGTATTATTTTATTTTGCTTTCGTCAAGAACCAAGAAAAGACAAGATAAGGTGAAAGATAAGTTGTGCCTTGGATCCCAGGAACTTATCATATTCACTGCCAAACAAAACCTGTTTCCATTTTAGCACAAACAAAGCCAACCACAACCGTAGCCACTGCGTGGGCTATTTGCTATGTCATCTATTCTCCAAGGTCAGCAATTACATGACACAAGAGTTTATAATATGGGTGCATTATTACTTTTAGAACTCAGTGTAAACCTCTGTCAAACTTATTTAATTTTGACTTACCATTATTGTTTTTTGCCTTAATGACAGTTGTACTGTACATCTTTTATGCCTTTGTCACGGAATTTGGTACTTTGGTACTGACAGAAAGACACGAGAAGACTAGGATTAAAGTTTAGGAAAAGCTTAACTGAAGGCAGGTGTAATGGATGAAGGAGCCCTGGGAACTGGCGAAGATCAGCAGAGGTATGGACCGTCTAGTGGTGAGTATCAGTGTTACTGAGCTGGATTTGTACCAACAGGTAGTTGACAGACTACGGATGATTCTGTGGATGTTCCAGTAGTAGCAGGTGAGTGATGGGCAGACAGGTGACAATGTGGGTGTTCCAGGAGTTGCAGGTGAGTGACAGACTCACAGGAAATAAGTTGGGTGTTCCAGGAGTTGCATGTAACTGATGGCAAACTGATGGTTGAAGATGGTTATTGTGTCCAGATTATGAAGGTGGGTATATTTCCAGTGACGCAGGATTAGGTTCACAAACAAACGGATGGGGTTAATAAAGCCAGTCCAAGGTCATACACAGTCTAAGCATCCACATAAACAGTAATAATCCACAATCCTCAACTCCAAGGTAGGTATCCGGTCCAAGGTCATACACAGAATAATTACAACCACACAGTTCTTAATACAAAATCTTAGGTCAGAGTAACAGTCCAGGGTCATACACAGGGTGATATCAGACAGGTAGCAGGATGAGGGGATACTTCAGGTAATACTAGAAATTAAAGTCAGGAGAAAACAGATCAGGAGTAACTCACAGTATTAGTAGGTTCAGGGACGAAGACAGGGTACAGGACAGGCTGGAAAGCAGGTTGAATACCAGTGGAGAGGGATATTAGAGCAGCCTGAATTGTTGCTGTTAGTGATAGTAAGACAACTATCTGGCAAGGGGCTGGGACTAGTGTACCTGCTTAAATAGGTGTGAACACAGGTGGACAGAGTTAATGTAATTAATGCAATGAGTGGGGGAGCAGGAGGAGCACAGGAAACAGACCAAATATGGAGAATGTAGAGGACACACAGGCAGGGAAGCCATAGACTGTGACAGCCTTATAAGATCAATGTGTTACAAAAAGACATTTTATGTAACATTACAATATGCCAAATGTGCCAACAATATCTGCACCTCTTGTCTTTGTGAAATTTGTGTCACTGAAGGACTTTAAGTACCCTTAAAAAAATCTCACTTTTAAGGCTTTTGATGAACAGCACAGCACTCTGTGAAATCTAAAGGACACTTCAAGCACTATGCCAGTCAAAGTCAAAATTACGTTCAAACACAGGGCCAATCATTAAAAAAGATTTTTACACTGAGGGCGTAATAATGGCTGTGTCTGGCAAGCCTTTTAAAGAGAATAGTTGCACTTGAATGTCTACTTGGGAATGACTGCCAGCAAGTAAATGCAGTTTTAATGATTTTTTTTTCCAGTTTTGTCTTTGTTTAGCAATGCTGGAAGTGCTGTTTGAATTTACAGTGAAAATTCCTCTTAAATATGGTGTCATCTACAGACAAACGATGAAGTAGACACTACAGACATTTCACAATACGTGATTGAGGTAATGTTCTGCAAGTTGGCTATAAACTCTCAACAAAACATTTGAACTGTAATTAAGGATGACGCCATCAATTCAAGTTCACATGTCCAATTTAGGAGCACAGCCTGAATTTCTGCTCATAGTGAAACACCGGGTGAGGATTGTAGCATTAATATTGTTGAGATACATTCAGAACAACAGGTTGTTAAATTAATCTCCTGCTTGCTTTACTTCAAATAAAGCTACTCTATTCTATACCAGGAAGGGCTTACCTCATATCTGGTGATCCTTTGAGGGATTTATCTTGACAAGATATATTTTTGGAAGCAGCTATAGATCACATCTAGCTAATACAAGAGTGAATAAAAATGCAAAAGCTTGATGTGTGTCATGTTTGTGAGATGCATAAGAATGGCTTTGAAAGTTTCTTTCCCTGTCAGCACTAAAGCTAAGCAATACTGTTAGGGCTTTGTAAGCAATTCTGTCAAAACTATTAACATTTGTGGATTAGTTTAGAGCAAAAAATAAAACCTGTAAAAGCAGTGAAATCAGTGAGTGGAGTATGTTTTGCCTAAAGCTGAAATGTCTTGACTTAATGCTATCAAAAGGACATTGATATATGAGCTGAATAGTCCATGCAGGGAAATGGACACTCTTGGGTGGACGTGGCTCTGTCAGTCTCTTTCTATACAGCATTTCTGAAGAAAAGCACTTTGTGTTTCCATCATATTTCATTCACATCTCCCCTAAACCATGTTCAACATACAGGACATGTAAGCACAATGGGTACATTTCACTTTAAGGAAATCTTAACAAAATTCACATAATAGTAAGAATTTCTAAAACTATCATCAACCAACCAGATGGTACTCCCACTCCTCACAAAATGGCCAGAACTTCATGGTCTGTGTGCAGTTTGGCACCAGCAGTGAAATGTGTGCTTTAAATTTCAAACATTTCTCACTGCATTTTTACTTCTGTTGGCCCTCAAAGCATCATCCTTTGTTTCATGGACTTGTATTTACCAGGCAAAGGTTGCAATATAAAAGTATATGTTTTCTGTTGCCCTGCTGACAACACAGTGAAAAGAATTCTCAGTATGAGCAGTTGTGACTTTGAAGCAGTTTCCAGCAGCGAGGAGTGTTTTCATGGTTGTTTTTAGTTTGCATAGTGGCATATGGAATCAAAGATACATTCACAGCACAATAAATCATCCTGCCTTCACCTATTCCAAAAAGATAGGACTTTTGCAACAGGTCATTTGTCAATGTTTTCTAACACAGCGATGGTTCATCTATCCTGACCTCCCACTGTGAAGTTACAGGTTGTTATTATACCATTTCAGGGACAGTGTCCTTTAAAAAAATCATTAATGATCCAACCTTGTCTCCTAAAAATTACTACATAACTAAGCTGCTTTTCTTGTAAGATAATGATACTATGTTGCCCATTAACATAAACAGCAAGTTGCAAACAACAAACACCACAACTTTTTTTTTCCTGCCAAAGTCTATACAGTATAAATATAACCCATTATATGCCTGCTTATATACTCTAAAATGGGACAAGCCCCACAGCTAAAAATTGACACACTTTTGTAATAGTGGGAAGTGTCTTAGGCTGTCCTGCTGTCTGACCTCCCATAGGTGTCCTACAGCCAAACATAGGGCCCCATGTGCTTCTGCAGGTCTAATATTCATGACAAGCCTTTGAAACAAAAGTTGCATAGTAGATCCCCCCCTGAAAATGGGGGAGTGGGCCATTAAGATGGCGCGACAGATGGCTGCCTTGATGTTTTGGTGCACTCTACTATGTCTGCTTTTGAGTTTTAGTTCTGCCTCAGCTCTGGTGGCACCTACTCCAGGGAAGAGCTCATGAACATCAAAGCTACTACCCCTGTGGGGGGTATTATTTCTGACTTTTCTGGCTTCTACTGTGGATTTACTGGCTATTTTGATCAAGAATGATCCTAATAAAACGAGGCTCCGCAGAAGAGGTAAACTCAGGTGTGCTGGTGCGCCTCCACGGATTACGTGATTTCCTCTCTAACGTGCGCTCAATTTGCAACAAAACAAACGAGATAACACTTCTGCTGAATGGAAACAGAAACTTTTCTACATCCTGTGTTTTGTGCTTCACGGAAACGTGGAAATAGTGTCTTCCCCGCTGCAGTCAGCCTGCTGAGCAGTGCCCCAATTCCCCCCAGATAAAAAAGCTGGAATGTTATCAGAACCATACGGTGGGTTGAAAGGAATATATAACCATGATGCAATACACTAACTGCTTAAAAGTTAAAAACCAGTAAGGGCTTGTCTCATCAGCCTTCTGTCCATATTTCACAAATCTAAAAAAAAAAATCAACCCCTATTATAAATGTGTGGAAATCTGCCAAAACAATGTCACGGCACAACTCACACCGTCAATTAGCAAGGGCCTGACAGTCCACTCAAACATGACCTAACCTCAGCCCAACCTATAAAATGATGTCACCTCATAAACACACTCAAATGAATGCAGGCACAGACACATAACTTATTCATAATACTGTCATGATCTTAAGTCCCATTTGCAGTGAACTGTATCTCCCAAAGGTTAAAGACCACTAAAAACTCCAACTATAAAAGGAAAGCACACACTTCACATCATACTCTGATTCAAAACCTCAGAGGCTGGATGAGTCTGTAGATGACACAATTTTCTCTGAGTGCTTGGGGGTAACCTTTCCCGTCCTACTCTTCGTGCTTTCACACGCTGACTTATTTGAAGTTACATCACGCCAAAATTGAAACAAATGTCATTCCAAATATCATCCATAATATTAACACCCAAGTGTGATCAGAGTGTGGAGTATATTAAGAAATTTTGCTGATTGCATTATTACACATTACACCAAAAACCAACATGTGCCATGGGATAAATTGTATTTAGACATGAAAAAGGCCTTACATATTAATGCTGTCAACTCTAATTTAGAAACACTGTTTACCTGTTTTGTATGTCCTTATGATGGTATCACACTTGTTAACAGATTGTCAGGAAATGTTTGGGGAGCAGGTAAAATTTGTTATTTAATCTTTACCTTCCTGGAGAACATTGTGACAGAAGCAAGTACTGTGAATGACGACCTGTCGTGCAGACTGAGTATTATGATTTCAACATGTATATTATACCACACACTCATTTACAGTAAATGCCATATGCAAATATAACACAGCAAACATGTTGATGCCCTGAGGAAAGGAGATTGTTTTTGATACACTGCAGTCTGGCAGACAGTCTGAGAATCTGTTCTCTGGCAACAAAATATCTGTATGTGATTAAACTGATGTCAAAATAACTACTTTAACACCTGCAAGTCAAGAATTGCCTAAATTAGCCCAATCTATGCCTTTCAGTCTCAAAAGAGTTTGAAGTTATTTCCTCTTTGCCATTGTTATGTGTGTAATGCTATACACTCACTCAGCTCTTTCTAAGTGATGCATAATATGCTTGACTGCAGAAATCTATCTAGTCAAGTGCTTTGTGTCTGTTATAAAGACTTAGTAGTCTGTTTTTTTAACTGAGTGATTGATAAGAATTTTGATGAAGCCATCATATAAGTTCATTTGAAATACGTACCAGAATTAAGTAAAAGTTTACTATATTCTAATAAAGTGATCTTATTTTATATGGTTTTAAAACTCTTCTAGATTTTTCATGTACTCTACTGACAGATATAAAAGTGTACTAAAACTAATATTTAGTACGAATGGGCTTGGGGCTAGGGGGTCCTTAAAGAGACAGAAACTAAATCAACTGAAGTGTGTTTCACACAGTTTCAGGCAGAGGGTGACACAAATCAAACAATTCAATCCTCAAACTGCAAAACACAGCACAATACCAGCATTTTAGCCTGGAGATAAGGAGGTGAGGAAATCAGGTGACTGTAAAAAGTTGGAAAGGTCTAAAAGCACCTGGTGGATAAACGGCTTAACAAAGGGACACAGCAACAATAGACCTGGAACATAATAGACAAAAATGTCTTAAAGAGATGGAACTGATAGAGAAGAACAGCTGCAAGCTGTTTTTTAATACTTTTCTACTAGAAATAGCAAGTGAATCTCATAAAACAGTATAGGCTCTATGCTCATGCAAATAGGTCAGAAAGGCATTATTTTCTTTTAAATAGCCTTCAACGTAAAACAACATGGTCCTGAGAGGCAGAGTCTGCATCCTTGTAAACACTCTGGGAGTCAGACAGTCTGCTCTGATATCCTGTTGAGAGAGGCAACAAGACGCCAAATAAAAATACATTACAGCACATCCTCATGTCTCGTGGCCTGCATTGACTATAACTAGTGTGAAGTGAATGTTTGGTTTATAATGTATGAGTGGAATTCACATGGGTTTTGACAAAGAGGGGAGGGCAAGACCCAGCCAGGGGATGAGATATGAATTTCAAATCCAAATAGAATATTTCATCACCGTTGAGCATATAAATTAGAAGGGAAGCATGTCCACAATTCCTTGGTGAATGTATACTTCCACCTCCTTATGATAAAGACAAAATCTGCACTTGGGAATAAAGAAATCACATCTGTAATATTACCAGGAAAACCTTCTATTGCCTTATTTACATAAGAACGAATGCTAACAAGTATCTGGATCAGTTCAATAGATAATAAAACCGCCAAAATAGCTTTGTTATTTTTGGATTGTTAAAGTTGATATAGAAATTGAAACAGCACCTTAGAAAGTAGTTTTCAGGTTTTCACCACTTAATGCAGTGTGAAAACTACTAGCTAATGTGTGATAAGCACATGTCTTCAAACATAGTTTGGGATTTTCTGTCAGGAAACATAATCCCATACCGCCTCACAGAGCTGGAATGGGTCTGGACTTGGGCTCCATAAAGTTCTTGAGGTACAGTCAGTTGACAAAAAAAAAAAAAAAAAAAATCATTTATGCAACATCTTTAGTGCAAGAACTAACTAGGAAAAGAGGTATTAACCCTCTGGGGTCTAAGGTACATTTAGCCATTTTTGACTACTTTTGTTTTCACCTTTATATTTTACCGTAACAACTGTTTAGCATGCCAATGTTTGGTATCAAAATCTCAGCACAACCTCATGGTATAGTTATTTTTTTCATTTTGACATACTGTATTAACAAATTGGACCTCACACACAAGAAACATAAAATCCACTGATTTTTATGTTTTTTTGTCTTTGCCATCTCCGTCAGCATGTTGAGCACTCTCTCTGCAACCTTACCCATTTTCTAAATGTTTCTTTCTGCAGCAATAAATGACAAAAATATTCTGGAAAATGCATCGACAGATTTGCCTATTTTGCTTACTTTTTTTTCTTGGCCTTTCTACACTGTTTTATAGAAAGTTTAATGGCTAGACGGGGCTTCATCTGGCTATTACATCATCTCAAATTAGTTAAGCAATTTGGAAGCGCCGGCACGTCCATCGACCTCAGATGGTTAAGGCAGATCAAGTGGACTCTTTGATAAACATTTTCTTTAAAGCTACATAAGCATTTAGAAGTAATTTGTTGTTGGATCAAATAAGTTAAAACGGTATAAAAGAGGTTTCAAATACATTTATATTCAGCTTCACTTTTATGCCCTGATGTGCAGTTCAGAGGTGTCCTTGTCATCCATAATAGACAATGATGCGAAACAAAGGATACATAGTGCGAGACATCTAAGGAACCGCAATAGCTTGCTTCATTTTATGGCTATTGTTTAACAACATACATATCTGTGTGCATATTCAGCTAAGTTAGTCCTGCACTGTTTCTGAAATTTACCAGTTTGATCAGTTTAAGAGTGATTTTACATATAATATATTTTAAATAGCAATGGTGAAGAAAAAATGTTTTTAAATAATTATAAAAACAGCATGTTCTTGGTTGTAAACCACTGAATATGCAGAACTCAGGAGGATAACTACTCAAAGAGGTTATGTCTGCTGTAAAGGCAGAAATTTCTCTCCAAACTAGGTAAAGTAATAAATAATGAAGACAGAGGATTAACCAACTAATAATGTCTGAATGTGAGTAGTAGGAAGAAGAACCACAAACCAATGACATTTAGAAAGTGTTTTTTTGAAGTGTTTATCAGTGTGCAAGTTGATTGGATGAGTAGCCCCTCTCTCTTCATAACTACCCCTTCTTTATTTTGTGCCGACTGCCAGTGAAACACACCCACTTATTTTCACTTCAAATAGCCTCAAATCCTCCTATCTGCTGGTTTTATCTCTCCCTCTGATTTTAGCCAGTTAACCCGTGGGCTGAATGCAGAGCGTTAGCTCCCCCCTGCCCTTGGTTTAAGACTGGAGAGTCTTGATGCTGACATACCAAATTTTCAAAGTTTGGTCTGAGTAGTATTTTCAACAGGTCATATAGGGTTGGAGCCCTCCAAGGCTGAATAGTTTTGCAGTGGTGATGAGATTTTGTGCTTGGATTATGAAGCAACAAAACAAAAAAATCCGCTGGCAGTTTATACGTTATTTTACTGGATGTCAGCGCTAAGGCACTAATGACGAAATGTGCTGATCTCAGATACTTGATGAAAAGGACAAGGACACGGCCTTGTCCCTCTATCAGGCCTGTTTTGCTTTCAAGTCACATCAAAGACTGTTTTAAAATGGAGGGAGATTAACCTCAGATAACCACTGACAATCTAATTTATCCTGCCTGCATCCAACATGAATGTGTGTTTTCACAGGAGTACTTAGAAATTCTTGTCATTCTTGGCCTCCCTTAGAAACACATAAAGAGGGGAAAAAGTGCCTGCTGATACATTTTGCACTGAAATTTCCCTTCATACTGACTCTAGTCTTTGCAGAGTCATGAAGATGTACTGTAATGTGTTTTTGCTTGCTGTCTGACTATCTTCCCAGACAGGATATCAGAGGACAGTAGTGAGATCCTAAACTGTACAACCCAGCTGCCTCTCAGGACCGTGCACCAGTGGAGAAGCGGCTTGGCTCTGTAAGAGCGAGACCCTCATTTAAGCTCCAACCCCCGGAGAGATAGCTTGCCTATGATTCTGGGAGATCAAATTTATTTTAAAAAATCCATGCATATATTTTAGGCTAATCCACCAAAGTAGAACTTCAAGTAGAACTTCAGCCATGACTGTCACCAGCGCAGAGGTATAAAAATACAGTAATTATGCCATTACACTAATACTGGGTTGTTTTCTTATGAATGAAATAACTAGAAATTCAACAATTTATCTACTGACTATTAATGTTAATGAATAATTAATGCTGAATTGACTTGTTAATACACCTTTACCAGTGGTGTCTGATATATGGTAATGTCAAATTATATCTTAATAAGTAGTATTTTAGTAGTGGACCATATACTGTATATAATGGTACACTTAACACACTCAGTGAATGTTATTTTTTACATTAAAAGTATAAAGAGCAAAATATGAAATACTTATGTACGATAAGAAAAATTACATAAGATAGTTAAAGTTGTGCTAATTGAGTTTTGCATGCTTTTAAGAAGATATGCTGAACCTAAAGTGTTACACATCTAGAAGATACAGTATGTAGCAATATTAGCATTCATTTAGGATTGTGCTTCTGGAGACCTGATAAATTGAAGTCCAATATTCACCCTGCTTTTAATGTTTCTCTGTTTTTCATCATGAGGGAAATCTCTGCTAAATGCAGTGCCACTGTATTCACCAGCTAGTTGTTAATTTTGTCTTTAGTGTATTGCAGAGCAGTTTGGTTTTGTTGTTGTTTGTTTTTTTCATGAAAACAGCTGCTTAACTTAACTGATAACAGTAGTGAGACCGAAACAGTATATAGGCCCAAAAAACAAAACAATGAGCCAAACCATGCTTAATCTCTTTAAATACCCCTATATACCTTAACTGATCTTTATAATGCTTGCTACTGGCAACAAGCACAAATAGTGTGCCAAAGTCTGTAAACTCAATTGTGTAAGTCGGTTACAGAAGTGAGTCTAAAATCTAAAATTAGCAAACATAAGCTACAAACATAAGCTGTTGGTCATTCAGAGCAAGTAAGATTTTAGCAGCAAAACACCCCTGATTGCATTAAATCACACAATCGTGTCTTTGTTTAATCAATCTGAGTCTTCATATTTAAGATGAGACCAAGTTGTTTCTTAAAAAAAAAAAAAAGACATGATCCAACAGTAAAAG